>JAMKCH010020727.1:0-32104 GCA_023653785.1 Ophioderma brevispina | reverse complement strand
CCCCTCACTGACCGTGCCACAAGAAATTTCAGCCGTTTGTACGCCCGATGGCCCATTCCAATACAAAGAATGGCATGTTTGGTCTCAAAAAATTCTGACCGCAACATTTCCAGAGATTAGTGAATAGAGTAGTTGCAGACATAGAAAATTGTGAGCATATTGGAGATATCTCCTTGGGACAGTGAAACATGGGTAGAACACATGAGACAGCTTCATCAGCTATTTGAGAAATTATCTCAGCAGGTTTAACTGTGAATCTGGTTGGAAAGGAATTTTGCCATGCAAATGTTACACACCTTAGGGCATGTTGTAGGTCAAGGGCAAATTAGGCCAATCACTGCAAAAGTTGACGCAATTGAGAAATTCCCCCCCCCCCCACACCCCCACACAAAGCAAAAGAGATCTCATGAGATTCTTAGGTCTGGTCGGGTATACAGAAAATACTGTCCCAAAATTTCTCAGAAATTGCGTGTCCTTTGACCAACCTATGAGGAGAAAAAAGCCAAATTTGTCTGCTTCAGAGCAATGCCAAAAAGCGTTTGAGAAAATCAAATCTATTTTGATGAATGCGCCAGTTTTGATGGCGCCCAGACTTTTCAGAAGAAACCAATCAGTTGGCATGATTGCCAGTGATGTAGGACTGTGGTGGAGTTAAGCAAGCAGATGAAAATGATGTATGTAGATCATCCGGATGTTATACTCTAGAGTTTGAACAAACATCAGAAAAAAAACTACCAACAATTGAGAAGAATGCCTTGCATTGCTACTGTCATAGACAAAATTTGAAGTGTGTAATTGGAGTACACAGTGCACCCAGTTCTATTGTACACGGATCACAATCAGTTGACTGTCATCCACAAGATGCAAAACAGAATCAAAGACTTGTCAGATGGGAGTTTATCTACAAGAATACAATCTGGACATAAGACCTATCAAAGGAAAGAAAATGGTCTTGGCTGATTGCCTGTCAGAGCTGCCTAAATTTGTTCTGAAATTGAGGTTACAAATTTATGTAATAAAATAATAAAAAAGTAAAAAACAGAAAATATAATAAAAGTGTAAATTTACACTGTGTAAATTGTATGTAATTTAAACCACAAATGGTTTAAAGGTATAAAGCCCGATTTTGGAAAAATGTTCATTCATTCAAATTTTCTTTTGAGGGGGAGGATGTTATATGGCTCATTTCCTGATTAAAGTTTCAAAATATTATTTCTCAATTTATTGAGAAAAGATTCTCACAGGGAAAAAAAGCACTTGTTTACTATAAAAAGAGAGAAAAGGGGAGTCCTCGAGTTGTTTTGCAAAACTGCACAATAGGGGAAAGTGGGGAATTACCCCAAGGATGCTTAAAAACTAAAACTTGGGGGTTTTTTTTTTTGGTTTTGAATCAAAAACATTGCAGACTAGGGATCCCCCCAGCTAATATATGAAGTAATGTAATTCGGGTGATGATTCGCTTGGTCAGCTAGTGTAAGGCCCACTGTAAATAGCCCCATTGATCGCTGTAAGAAAGTCGTTAGGCTCGTGCAACAAAACTACTTTTGACTATGGAAATGTTAAATATTACACCACTCTATATTTTGTGCTCAGTACATGATAAATAAATAGGACAATCAACAGTCAGATATTAGTAATCAAGGAAAACATATACACATCATTTTAATTAATTTCCAATAATATTCTTGTTTATAACAGTGGCCAGTAGGTCAAAAGTTCAATTGACTTCACAGCACTCAATTCCAAATCCAACAATTTCAATGTTTTATGACCATGCTCTTAATCACTTTCAATAGGAAGGTAATGGGGGTGGTAATTGGGTGTTGACAAAATGGGATGGTTGAATAATCAATACTAACAGCCATGCAGTAATGTTGGTTGTGAAATTTTAGATTACTAAATGTACCACACAAAAGATAAACTTAAAGTCGACAGTGTACAGAAAAAAGTCGACATATTAAGAGTAGTAGCCGGAAATAAAGTTTGAAGAGTTTAATATGTAAGGCTTTCCTGTTCTTTCAAGTTTCTTTGTGTGCAGAATGGATTTTATTGGAAAAGTTACAGTGTTGTAAGGTTATGTTTATGCAGAAGAATGATTATTGTAATGATTATTGTTTAGAAAGGGGAATCTATCTGTGAGTAGTTAATACTATCACTGGAAGGACTCTCTGCCAGCATCCAATAGTATAAACAAAGTAGATGGAGATAGCTAGTTTTACTCTGCCTTGAGGAGAAGACTGAAAGTGCCAGGATATATAATTCCATGTGAGAAGATTGCGTAATTATTCTACGTCGTTCTTGAGCCGAAAATCTGGGGGAAAAAAATCAAAAATAGATTCCAAAATTGGGACAGATAGAAATCGTGGTGTGATACCTTGGAACTGATATACTGTGGATTTATTATCATCGAGGGGGACTTATTTAACCTGTCGTCTTGAACTGCTGGACAAAAGTTATCTTCAGGACTGAGAAGATTCCCATGGAATACTACTACCTGCAAGAGTTTAAATCTGTGAACTTTGCATACTGTCATTTTGGAGTCTTCGCTGTGAGGACATATATCGTTGAACTGCCGCTTCTTGTGGATATTACTGGACATTCTTGGGGACATTAGGTATCAGTCTGTTAAATTGTGTGTAATTGTGTAATTTTGATTTATGTAATGTTTTGGACATACCAAATTCTTGAACCAAATCAAGTAAAGATCATTAAAACTGTTTATTATATATAATTTAGATCATTTGTGCACAAGGCTCATTTATTTGTGTTTGAAAGGTATTTCTGACCTTAGACGTCTACGAGACGTCATAACAGTACTGAAACCTGTTGCTTAGGTAGCTTTCAAACCATTTCAATGTAATACCTCTGAAACCATAATGTTTCAGTTTATTGAGCAAAATCTCATGGTTGATTGTGTCAAAGGCCTTAGATAAGTCTAAATAAATACCCAAACTAGTTTCGTTATTTTCAACCCCGTTATAAAACATATCAGGTAAATTAATGATGGCCATTTATGTTGAATGATTCAGTCTAAAGCCAAATTGTTTGCTAGTAATAATTCTATATTTGTCAATAAATGACAAGCACCTATTAAAAACCAAACGCTCTAAAATTTTAGAAAACAAGGTAGAATAGATACGGGACGATAATTAGAATATAATTGAACATTGTCCTTTTTATAGATCGGAACGACCCTTAGCAATTTTGAGATCGCTAGGAACGACACCCTTCATAATTGAAGAATTGAAAATGGTAGTAAGCGGTTTACTTATTTCATTTGCTACCTTTTTTACCAGGTAATTGGTTATTCCATCGTGTCCAGGACTTTTGTTAGGATCAAGTTTGCTTATAATTTTGGTTACATTATTTTCAACAATAGGTGTGAGAAAGATACTAGTTCGTACAGGATCTGATAAATAGTCTTCATAATTTTTGTCAACATATTCGTTCTCTATATGTTTGGCAACATTGGCACCTGTATTTACAAAAAAAATATTGAAGTCATACATATTCAAATAAGGATCAGTATTTATTTCACATCATCACTTTTAAAGAGAGTTTGGACATGATTCTTCTTGGTACGGCCTAGAATGTTGTTTATTGTTTTCCAAGTCTCTTTCATGTTGTTTTTATGTTTCTTGAATTTGTCTTGATAATAACACCGTTTTGGCCTTGCGTATAGACTGTTGGTAATTTGTTTCTGAATGTTTTGTATTTATTTAAATCGTCATCATTATTATTTTTTTTTAAAGATATTCACGTTTTTGGCTGCCATATTGATTGGCGTCATGTTACAACTTTAAAAGTATCAGAAATGCATTTATTGTGTCTAACAACATAATCTAAGTACTTCATGTCTATTTTTTGCTGGTATTTGCTGTTATATAGCATATTTTAAAATTATTGGATTTGGCTTCCATTTTGAATTTGAAGTATGACTAATGTTACAAGTGCCATACACTAGTTCATTGGATCCTATAGTACATCTAGTAACTCCATAGTTTGATAATATATGGTTAAATATATAATTATCATTTATGGCGACGATCTTGGATTTCTCAAAATGCTCAAGGATGCCAGTGGCACCTGGCAGATTCTTATTCTAAACACTCTTATCTATCATTTTCAGCCAAAACATTGTGTCCATACTCAACTTTACGGTTAGGGCATAATTTGGACCATATCCACCTGACTACTATTAAAGATGATGCTGTAATATTTCAACCCAACATAAACCTTACTCGTGCGCATATAATGGTCAATATCAAATTAGTGACTGCGGCTGTTAAAGATGATGCTGTAATACGTGCAAGTTAACTACGGGAAAAAATCGCCCCGAGACGATGCCCAAATGGAGAGACACTGTGATAATTGAACAATAGTATTTAAAAGTTCAATTCAGTTCAGTTCGCATTATGCAATACCTGACCAACAAACCGTGGCCTCATTTAAATATTAAAGCTCTCTCCGTTGTGTTAAATAATGGAATTATCCTTAAATGACCGTCTAAGTGACATGACACTACGGTAAAGAAGATTCAAGAAGGTATTTCACATATACAAAACATAATCAGCATTTCAGTGGGCTTGGTAAGCTGCTTTTATTGTAAAGTACGATAACCTTGTCAATGGCATAATACCCAACTGGACAATTCAATATAGTTTCAGTTCAGTTCGATCAACAACACGATCAACAAACCGTGGCCTCATTTAAATATTAAAGCTCTCTCCGTTGTGTTAAATAATGGAATTATCCTTAAATGACCGTCTAAAAGACATGACACTTCGGTAAACACGATTCAAGAAGGTATTTCACATACAAAACAGCTGTTCAGTGGGTTTGTTGGGCTGTTATTGTGAAGTACGATAACCTTGTCAATGGCATAATATGTCGCCTTAAAGGCACTATCAGTGATTTGCAAAATCAGAAAATCGAAAAAATCATCAAAAACCAGATCTTTGCATTTCTGTAACACATTGGTATCCCAACATATCCTACAAGCGCTAAGGCTGAAAGCAGCCTACAAAGGACAACATCCTACATTTTTATAGTCCTTACTGTCCGTACGGACACCCACTACAACACGCAATTGAACGGAGACTCATATCTTTGAGGGCTGCTGTTTTCTTTTCTGTTAAGTTTTCAGTTGCAAAAAGCATCCTACGAGCACTCTACAGACTTTACCTTTAATTATAAGCTATTTCTGCAAATTTTGAAATATTTTTTTAATCTTTCGGATAAATCACTGACAGTGTCTTTAAATCAAGTTCCCAACAGGAAAATTCCATATACCGCGTGTCTCAAAAAAAAGGAACCCTCAAAGCGCCCGCTATTTCACGAAGAAAAAAAAGTAAACCATACATATTATTATACATCTGAAAAGTGCATTTCGTCAGCTTTCTGACACCAAAAAAACTTTCCAATAGGATGCATATTGACTGAGTTATGGCCGATTGAAAATTTGTACCACTTTTGTACCCCCCCCACCACCACCACCACTTGGGGAAGTTGGCTGCCTCTAAGACGGATGCAGGCTTGCGTCCTCTTTTCCATTTCAGTAATTGACTTCTAATCATTCTTGTCCGTGGGATGCTTGCAAGGGAAGCGGTTATTCTGTTGCGAAGATCCCCAGATTTCCTAGGGGAAACATTAAAGAGTGATGTGTTCGTACAGGATCCAACAGCAAACTTTACAGAACTTCACAATAGAATAACCGCTGCCTTTGCAAGCATCCAACGGACAAGAATGATTACAAGTCGGTTATTGAAATGGAAAAGAGAGCGCAAGCCTGCATCCGTCTTCATGGTCTTAGAGGCAGCCAAGTGTGTGTGTGGGGGGGGGGGGGGTCAGAGCAGCGAATGAGGCAAGATCTTGGAATCTCTAATAAGTGGTACAAATTTTAAATCGGCCATAACTCGGTCAATATTTTGTCCTTTGTGTCCTTTTGGAAAGATGTTTTCTGTGTCGGAAACTTAATAAAATGCACTTTTCAGATGTGTATCATTTTGTATGGTTTGCTCTTTTCTCTTCGTGAAATAGAGGGCGCTTTGGGGGTTTCCTTTTTTTGAGACACCCGGTAGATTCAATTCAGTTCAGTTCGCATTATGCAATACCTGACCAACAAACCGTGGCCTCAATTAAATATTAAACCTCTCTCCGTTGTGTTAAATAATGGGATTATCCTTAAATGACCGTCTAAAAGACATGACACTTCGGTAAATTCAAGAAGGTATTTCACATATACAAAACATAATCAGCTGTTCAGTGGGCTTGTTAAGCTGCTATTATTGTAAAGTACGATAACCTTGTCAATGGCGTAATATGTAGCCTTAAATCAAGTTCCTAGCAGGACAATTCAATATAGTTTCATCGTTTAAATTCCGTGCAAACAAACGAGTTAGATTTTCATAGTTAATACTGCACTGGAGCTTGAAATTTCTATGTTATTCAGTTTATAAGTACTTATCTTAATCAGGTCCATTTCTCTGAGAAAGTAGACTTGGGCTCAACGACGGCTCATCAGCGTCGGTGATAGATGCACTAGCACTTGATTTCTTGGACTCATAGAACTTGAATTAAACCGTGTATGCACATTCACGTTAGTAGCGACATTCCCGCTTGGTAACATGAGTTTACCACCAGGGATAAACTTCTGGCCATTGATAATAAATATAAACCTGCTCCTATGATCTAAAATTCCGGCGATGCCCAAAGCTAGCTGTTTCTTACAGACAGGCATCTCTTTTTTCTTTTCCACACTCATGGGGTAGATTAAATCTATCCTGTAAGAGTCTGATTATGTTACCGTTTGCCCATGTGCAGAGTTTTTTGTAGATTTTATAGGTCTTTAAGCTCCTTACCACTGTTTAAAATAATAGTTCGATCAGACATTTGCACAACTTGGCATTATATTTCTTGGTTTACCAGCTCGGTTGGGTCCAATGCGATCATCTCCGCTAACATAATACCGCCAACCTTATCCTCTGGCATGTGCTGATTTGGACGTCCAATTCTGTATAGTATGGTCAGTTTCAGGTTTATTGGCTTTCATCCCCGGGTACTCCCATGAATACCAGATTGATTTAATAACTTGTACTTCGCTTGAGATTAAGCTTTCTCCGTGTCATGTCGAGGAATCTGCTACCGCGGGAGTATCGGCCGTCCGTTTCATTTCTTCCTTCAGGTCCCGATTTCAGGCATGTTGGCATAGTTCCAAACTTTGGTTCATTTTTTCCATTCGTTCAGTAAGTTTCGTTCCTCCATTCGTTCAGCTCAGTTCTCAATTTAGCGATGTCGTCCATACGTGTTAATATTTGGTCCAGTTTTTGAGTGTCCATGATGAGAAAAAGATGATAGTGCATTACCGAGTATAATACCTTGGCAATCCCTCGATATAATACCTTCGCATACCCGAGTATAATCCATGCGGAAAATCGTGCAAGTTTAATAGCCGCTCAGTATTATGGTGATGCGTGATGAAGTGGTGGAGGCGGAGCATTGGAGACCCGTACTACTCGGACGCACGTCATATGATCTATCTCATATACGTCACATTTGTATTAAGTTATAAATAAATCAATAAAAAAAAACTTTTTCCTTTTTTATAGGAAAAAAATACTTTTGTACCTCCAGCACTAATTTTGGGATATGGATATGGTTAATCCTCGGTGTCTGTCGCAAGAACTGTTTTTGGAAATATTTGCAATTCAGCAAAAAGAGAGTTTTGTCTCAGCTTCGTTTGGCTAAAGCTCTTGCTATTCCGGTTTTTTTTTTTTTTTTTTTTAATATTTTTATTTTTAATAGGCTATATATCCATGTCGGTTCTTTGTTTAATTCGTGCCGTGTTTTTTAAGAAATATATGTAATCCTCTTCGGTTTTTTTCCGTTTTTGTTTTCCGTTTTCATAAAAACTTCACCAATGACAAAACCTAGAGAGTCCTATTCTAGTTCTTTTTTTTTCTTTAATTTGTATGGTTCCCTTGTCCCAAACTTTGAGTAACACTGTATCAAGAAAAAGTGCCAATTAATCGCCTAAATAGAAAAACAAGAAAATGTCAAAAAAGTTCAAAAAAATCGCCGCCGCGCCGCATAGCGTCTATATGAGGCCTAAATCGAATTTTTAAAAAAAGCTATGCGCGAGGGAAGCTGAGATAAACTATTTTTGGGCCTAAAAAAGGGAAAAAAACTTTGAATACAAGTGCCCCACCCCCCCCCCTCCGTTCCCCGGGCACCAACGCATAGGCTTGGGATCCTAAATTATTCCTAATACTAAAGTTCATTCATAATTTTACAATTGTATATATCATAAAATGATCACACCTTCATTCACCTGCGGCGTAAATATCAGAATTTTGCTTGGGGCGATTACTTTTGGTCTTAACGTTCGTCACGCATTACTGTGTCCCGGCTATTAACGTTCACTGTTGGACAACGCTCCGTAGCCGTATAAACGGCTACCCTCACCACAGAGCCGTTTTGTTATATAACCGTTTATACGGCTACGGAAACCCTGGGGTAGGTAGCCGTAATACGGCTACGGAAACACTCCAGTGGAATTACTTTTATAAATTATTTTGAGAAATGGAAACAAAATTAAATTGTTTTAAAAAGTACAAATCATATTCTTTGTGATAACATGTACATATTCCCTGCGATAATAATTAATGTTACATTTTATTAAATTTACACGTGTAAATTTGTGCCTTTATTACAGGACTGTGCTTTGTATAAAATAAAGATGGTTGATTTATTGAAAATAGACAGTGCTCGCCAACATTGTATAAGACCGTAGGCCTAACTAACTATAAACCGAAAACCAAGAATCCAAATAAGATTTTGAGCAAATCAAACCAACTTTCGAATTCTATTTAGGCCTATATTTATAATCTTAGGATCTTTTTTATTTCTAAGTTTTTTGGCCTGTTTTATTTAGTTTTAAAAAACTTAAAAATAATACCGTAATGGTATATAGTAAAGAGGCTTAGCATTAAATCGGGTAAGCGAAACAATTTCTTGTCACGCCTCACCCTGGAAGGGGGGGGGGTTGACAATTTGAAAATGAAAATAGTAGCCTACACAATCGCGCTTGCATGCGTTTCCGAATAATTCGACCACAACCTAATCGTGTGTGTCCGTGGTAGATATTTAGGGAATCAATCTGATCCGGGAGTGCAGTGACTCATTAATATGCATAAGGATTATATATTGAATGGAACGTACGGGCAGGCTAGAATTCGCTTGTCCCGTGACCCCTTGCCCCGCCCCTGATTCCTCGTATATCGTATACCGATATAATTTAAATCAATCATTCTAAAGAAAAATAAAACCAACCACAGGTTATTGATTGTTTTGTTTTGTTTTAATTCAAAAGATGAACAAAAACGGTTTATAACCTTTTGCCGCCCAGATCTTTTTTTCCTATTTACGTTCGCTTTTAAAAAACTTATTTCGCTATCTGAAATATAGGTTGAGGAATGAGATATAGGTTTTGCTCGCAATACGTCAAAGGTTGAAGGCCCCCTAGTTAAATGAAAGATGCTTTTTTTTCAATTTAGCCGATAAATATAGGATAAAACGCTTAATTACAAAGTTTCACATAAGACGTACTTGACGTACACAATATAAATAGCGCAATCATTCAGTGACTGTCTGGACCTTGCTTATCCAGTAAGTGAGGCCATTGTGTTGTCTTCCAGAGCCCCTGCTTTGAGTGCAGGGCCACTGTTATATTGTTATAATAGTCCAAGTCGGAGAACTCTTGCACTTCCTTCGAGATAAGTTGTACAAATGACTTGACAAAAAGGGCTGCCTCATGTGGCTTCTTTTGAGCTATGAGGTCAAAGGCCTATCTAAACATGTTAATATAGGCATCCATAACAACGGGCCAGCTATGGTGCAACATCTTCTTGTTTTCTTCTTCATTTAAGTCATACATGTTCATTGAAATTGGGCATGCTCTAAGCTTTGCCTATTCCATAGACTTTTGCTCAGACTTTTCTTTCTTTTTTCTCGATACAAGTGTATTTTGGGGGGTACCACTCGCATACATGATCATAATAAGCATAATACATAAGCACCTTAGAATGCGCCATTTATCTAGAAAACGAAATTCTAAACCAAGGCGCAGGAACAATAAGAAAACAGACAATTAGGACAAATACATGTAGGCAAGACCAAAGTCAGGGCTGAAATAAACATTTTCATACTATCAAAAAATTGTTTTTTTTGACCTTTACAAGAACAGAAAGAGTGACATATGAAAACAGTAAAACTACAAAATATCAAAATAGAATACAATCGTTTAGTCATTATATGCATTTTAAAAATGAATGTTTTTGAAGTCCAGACTTGCAAATGATGAACAGAATTGATTGTCGAAGATCAGCAGGTAACGAGTTCCAAAGTTTTTGGTGCGATATCATAAAAAGCCCGATCTCCAAGTGAAGACATGGTACGTGGAACTGTGCGTAAAGATTTGTCAGCTGACCTTAGAAACCGTGCATGAGTATATGGGCAAAGGAGATCATTTAAGTCAGGTGCCATATTGTTCATTCCTTTTCCAGGTCAGAGCAATTGTAATTTAGGTAATAATTCTTTGTTTATTTCTTTACTTTAAAAAAAAAAAAAATAGAACGTGATAATGTGTGAGGTGATCATATTTTCCAGTCTTTGTTAAAAACACGTGCAGCAAGTGTCTGACAAGCTGAAGTTTTTGAGTTGTTGTTTCATAATATACCATTTAGCAGGGCATTTCCGTTGTCCAAGCGTGATGTTTACACAAATCATGTATTAAATTTCTGCAGTTTTCTTGGAGAGACGTTTTTCTTATGCTACTGAGGTTTTATTATTTTGAAAATATTCAGATTTTAAATATTGTTTGTCCCCATTGACAAAGTGGAATCAAGATGTATTCCCAAATTACGAACAGTGGTAGAAGCAGGTATGGGTTGAAGAGCCAATCTTAATACTTCTGTTTCTGGCATGCTTGTTTGAGCGTTTTTGTAAGACCAATAAGGAGCTCGTTTATCATCAATTTAACTTTTAATTTGTTGAGTGACATCCATAACGGTTCCAATACACATAATTCAATCCGCTTGCGAGCTAAATCTTCTGCCTCAGAGTCCTTTACATTAAATGACAAAATAGAGTTGTGTAATATCAGGCATACTGTGTGTGTCGTCAAGCCATTTAAGCGAGCAATAGTAACAACAGGAGAAACATAAATGGTGAAAACAAAGGAACTAGCACAGACCTTGTGGTCTCCAAAAAGAATGATCAAACAGAGAGATGACAAGTCATTTTCAATGCTAACAGATTGGCTTCTTTTTGACACATATGAAGATATCCATTGAAGAGCTGAACCCCTGACGCCATTGCTTCAGACGCGACAGAAGAGATTGTGATCAATGGTGTCAAAGGCCGCAGATAAATCCAGTAGTAATTAGAAACCAGCATGTTTATAATTCATTTTCTTAAAATATCATTTTGCACTTTAAGAAGTGCAGTCTCAGTGCCATGAAATTTCTTATAAGCAGACTGGTACTTCTCCTTAAAGTACCAGTAGATAAAAGTAGATGTAAAACGTCAAATCAAAAGGATGGCGAAATATAACTCTGATGATATTCCGGCGATGTCCTTTCAGTCAAATAAAATCCATTCTACAGAGTGTCCCAAAATAAATGCAATCCTTGTAGTTGGTGCATTAATTTAAAAAAAATACTGATAATTATTCAAATTTTATAACAGATTCTAAGTGGAGAGCTAATTTCGTATATCCTGTACCTTTGGTTTTTTACTATGGTTCATGGTTTTGAAAATATAGGCTATTATGCAACCCTACCTACACATTACCCCCATTCCAAGTTTGCCTGAGATCGTTGAAGCAGGTTTATCTTGAAAAGTTTGAAAAAATATCTTCATCTACAAAAACTCTGGTACTAATCCTTTTTGGTGTTTTTGAAAACAAATGACTAAAATATTTGTCGGTATTGCTTTTTTCCACAATCTTTTATCGTCTTTACAGTAAGCCTAACTAATTCGTGTGAATATTATTAATGGCACTGGAGGGATTCAATGCCAATAGAATTAAATAGGTGTTGTCGTTAAATGTTTAATATTTCACACGGAAAAAACAAGTAAAATCATGTTTTAATTGTGTACTCACCAGACAAACTTGGAACGACTTAATTTGGTGTACTTACGTAATCGCCTTTGATCTCAAAACCATAAGCATTCCCGATGAGTTTGAATGTGTGAAAAAAAAAGGTTCAGTGGCTTTCCAAAATTCCAAAAATGTTAAATAATTATAGCACTAACATAGAGGATTGAATTTTTCGGGGACACGCAGTACTGCATTATGGTGATACACTAGTTCACTTCGCAATTGTAATAACATACCTATTGTCAACTGAATAACCCGTCTTTTAAAAGAACGCGTTTTTTCGTTGTTTTTAACACTAGATTAAGTCTAGTAATATATATAATTTCTCTACAGAGAATCGTGAAAGGAGCTGTTTCTTATCTTCGCATATCACATATGCCCATCAATAGATATCTTAGACTATCTTTTGTCATCTTGAATCTTATTTCTAACATATCACAGCTACTTATTGGTACCTTTCAAATTACAATTTATTCTCCAGAGCGATAGCATGCTACAGGTGACTGTTTCATCTTATTGCCAAATATGAAATACACGCGTCGATAGAGAGAATAGAGTTTATACCGTTCAAAATAAAATTTGATTTCTGCGTGATGCGCAACCTGTCGAGCTTTGAATTCCTTCGGGATGGGCTCACTTCTGCTCTTTGTTTTCATCTGCCACACCTACGGAAGTAACAGTTGGCGTATTTTGTTAGTGCTCAAAGTGTTTAAGCTAAAAGATAACCTATTTGAGGGAATCCTTAAATAGGCTATGTCTTAGGCTATCGCTAGCACTCGATTGCACTTAATCACGAAAACAAAGGCAGAAATTCCTTTTTCTTTTTATACGCTTTCTCCCTCATTTATTATTAAATCCCCTAATCAACGATCGTGCGTTTACGTGTAGTAGTTGTTTTCATTTTAACCATTTTTAAAGTAAAAGCAAAATGTTTATTTTTTTAAACCGCATAGAATAGAAAAGATTTCCATGACTTTTGAATCTCTTACTTGGCTGATTCGTAGTCTAATATTAGTCCCGCCAAAAGCAGATGGTAACCTACATCACAATAAGCTTTTCTATTGAGTCCAGTTTTCTTCGTCGTTGTTTCAGTTTAAAAATAAAAAGCAAATGTTTCGATCGTACCTTTAAAAAAGTGCAAAAGAAATTTGCATGACTTACAATCACTACATGGCTGAATCGTAGTCCGACATGTATCATAGTTCACAATAGCTTGTATAATTGAGTTATCAGTTTTCTTTCATATTGTGTAATTTCTTTCATTTGTACACCTCAGGCTGAGGTGTTCTAGAATTTTCCTTTGTTCAATTGTCCTATATTTTTTAACCCTGAATATTCATAGACCGTTATTTTTCACCGGAAGTGTCCAGAGACACGTTCGAAAAATAATTGTCTGAAAAATAACAGTCTCCTGACTGCTTTCGTAACTATCATGGACAGTTGATGAAAGGCACAATTGGATGAGGAAAAGAATAGACTAGACGAATATCATTAGATTACTACCTTATAGGTAAGTTGGGCATCGTGTTTGTATCCCTCCAACTGTGTGCAAGAAATTGTTGTACTTGACGCATAACCCACGCAGCCGCGCTCAAGTGCTTGTAACCTGCTACAACCTAACACGGGGTCTCATTTCAGTCCACGGTAAGGCTATTCAGCCGGCTGACTATGTTTTCAATTTGTATACTTATGGACCCATCTTTTTCACAGTCATGCGGGGACAATTGAATATTAATTAGTCATGCACAATCTACAGATGTTGAATCTTAAAATGAATTTTATTATGTAAATTAACAGCCAATTTTTGGAAAACAATAAAGATTTGGAATGACTTCCACTCGCATTGATTGGTTTATTATTTTGCTTCGGGGGACCCATTTCAGGTAAAAATGACGTACGTATCCCTACATTGAAAAAACAACCGATATCCGCTCGTACTCGGTTTTTTGAATCTTAGGGAAAAGGTAAATTTTGTACTGTTTTAGACATAATATACGGTGTCTTTTGGAAAAAAATAATATCATGTGCAGATGGTCAAATGTACAGACCTTGATTAACATAGTCGGATTTTATATATATCGTCGCCCCGGAAAGAGCACACTGATATCTGTTAACTGACACGTGACCTGTACCTGACACGTTGACACAAACTATTCATCTTGTTACCGCTTATAACTACAATACGCAAGCAGCAAGCATTCTGTCTCTCTGTTGTCACGGCGTAATCGATTCAAGATGTGGCTATACAGTGGTGCTGTCATGGAGGTCGACACGATATGCTCGATTTGGCATTGGATTTCCACACGGTAATTTGTGAAACTCCTACATGCATTTACTATGGGCAGTCTCGTCCCAGTACATTAAAAAATCTCTCTTTAAACCTTTGTTCAAAGATCTTAGTATATCATGATAAATTAAGAAAAAAATAGAAGTTCACAACAATCATGCTTCTGTTAAATTAACCTGTGATAACTCAAAACTCCAGACACTTCCCTGCAAAAGTAATCTCTCTCAAACAGAATACCCTGAACATACGCGCCATGGGTACGGCCTATGCGCTTCTGTAGCCATGCGCACCGATAACACCTCAATCTCAAAACAGCCCCTATATAATTATACAACCCCAAAAACCATTGCCACTCCCCCTGGATGCATGCAACAAAAGTACACTGTAGTTGAGAAAGGGTTTGAGTCGGATAGCCCCAGTAATAGAGGATCTGGTCTGATTATCACTTGGCTCGATGGATTTGTCTACTGAAAGAATTTGTTGTGGCAGAGTTGGAACGGGATTTACACGTCATGTATAGACAAATCCTGAAAAGCCGTTTAGGATTTAGGTGATCGCAACACACAGCCTATATATAAATACGTGGATGCTTATGAAGAGGATGCATATGTGCCGTTTTTGGACTGACCAGAAATCCCATAATCCGAATACGTTTTTTCCTAAATACATCAGATCCCGCTTGGCTTCAGAAAGAAATTACACTTAACATTAGCTTTTTTTTTATACCACCACTTCTCTCCAATTATAAGGCGCAAATGGTTAATCGTGCTACAAAGGATAGGAAATGAAAGATCAGTAACCATCTCATGTTTTTTTTTTTTGTTTCCACCCCCTGTTTTTTTTTTCCGGTCCTATTTTGTTGAATTTGCTTAGGTACTAATTCTTTTCACTGATATAACCTCGTCCTTTTTTTATCTTTACTGGTTATAACGCAGTTAACGAATCATTATCAGGGGGGGGGGGGGGGGGGGGGGGGGGACGTTGGCGCTCGGCCATAAGTTTTTTCTTGGTTTTATATGACATCAAATATTACGTCACCCGACCATTTTGGCACCGTGGGGTACGTGGAAGAGTAGAAAAACTTCATTGCTACCACACGTTAGGTACATTGTTGGGAGCATTTGCCTGGAATGGTTGTAGAAAACGAATGTGGTGGCAATTCTTTTTTATGTACAGAAAAGGTCACAATTGACCCTAATCCGGTAAAAATCATAGAATAGTGGAATAAATTATTCACCATCATATTAAATGTAATAGTATGCCCCGCTCTAGCGCGGATTCAAGAAGAATTTGAATGTTTGAATCTGTGGTCATATTCACTCCAGAAGGGTCCAAAAGAGGTTAAAATTGACCCAATGAGCTAAAATCACAGAATGCTGGAAGTATCTTTCCCAACTTAAACTAGTATTTCACTTTCCCCACTCTATAGCAGAAGATGCAGAAGAATTGGAATTTTGGCATCTATGTCAAAATGACACAGAAGGGTAAAATTGGTTAAGAATTAATTGACCCAAATAAGTCAAAATCAGGAATGGTGGATGTTTTTATTCCACTTTATATTAAAATGCAGTAGTATTTCATTTTCTCCACTCTATAGGCAGTAGATTCACTGAAATTTTGAATCTTGAATCTGGGTCAAATTGTCAAAATAATCATTCCACTATATGCATTTTGAAAACTTCTAAATGAAACCTCATTTCTATTCATATATGTAGTAGATTAAAATAAACTACATTTTGACATTTTGGGGTCACGATACACCCAAAAAGATCGATACAATACCCAATTTAATTGTTTCATCTTGATTGATTCGCCTTGACTCCATACCCATCTGCTAAATGTCGTGCTTATATTATTTCAAATCCAACCATTTTGATGTGAGGGCTAAAACGTGATTTAATGAATCCTCCTAGAATATGTGTAAAATTAATAATATACCTTCTTCACGATAATATCTAGTGAAATATTTCCTATCCGTACGATTCACAGGGTAAATAGACAAATAGTACCTTTCTACATACACCAATATTCTGATCATTTCCCGGCCAGCAGCTGTTCGTCAGTATTAACTCATGTTGGGGGGGGGGGGGGTGGGGGAGCTGATATATATTTGCATTTGTTGGCAGATATTCTGGCGCTACCCCATTAAGATTTTTTTAAATAACATAGAGCTTTAATATATTCATTTCTTATCTGCAGACTTTCCCAAAAACCCCCAAGAACTTGGAAAGCATAAACCAGATGAAGTATAATGGTTAACACCCGAAATTATTCGAGCACATCTTTTATGAAGCACATTCAGTTTGGAGATATCATTATTAAAACGTCCATACCAAGAAACATTACAATAATCAAAATAGGTTGCACCATGGATTTATACAAAATGTTGCAGGGGTTGATATCAAGAAAGGGTTTCAAACGCCCGATAAGGCTTATTTTACAGAAAATATTTTGAAATACATTATGACTTGATTAGCCCACTTTAACTCATCATCTATTACAACACCCGAACATTAGCATGTTTTTTTTTTGTTTACCCTTTTTAAGACTTCGTTATCACTTTTTACATGAAAATCATCTTCACACACACACATTCCTCAATTTACCCATTTGTACCAATCAACATAACATTAGTTTATTATTCTGTGTTAAAAATAACTTATTTCTTTTTAACCAACACATAATTTCATGGAGATCCGATGTTAATAGGTTGATAGTTCACTTCCTCTATGGGCGTAAGGGATATGGAGTGTCAAAGCCGCTAGTGGAGCCTGCGATACAAGAATTTACTCAAAATACCAAACCGGCAGACCGGTGGGCAGGCGATATAGTCTCCGGGATCACAGTCCGACTACAATGTGAAACAATAGGGCAACCCTTCAGTTGACTCTTCACGGCCACATAGTTTCAAGCTTTATTCCGTGGTGGTCAATGGAACCCGGACTATGAATCCTGCCGGTACTATATCCCTTTTAAAACTTATACAGGAAACCACAAATTAAACAGATAGAGAAAAATGCTGGGATAACGACAAATGTACCGTAACTCAGTCTCGTCTACCAAACTTAACCAAAGCTACTACCTCCCATCCACTTTTTTTAGTGTGAAACAAGAACTGGGAGGCTTTCGACAGAGGTTTAGAGTGTTTTTCCGAGTATCGGAAAGATAAAGTTCACTTACGCCACGAATGGTAAGAGCATGGAAAAAGTAGATAAGAAGGAAGCCCAACGACCCTCTTTGGCCTTTGACGCAATCCCTCTGCCGCCTATCATTGCATTATTATTCATATCATTACAATTGAGCCCGTCCTAAGATAATCCTAATCCTAATCCGATTTTCCTCGTCGAGAATGTCCAGTTCGTGTTTTTTTTTCGTCATTGGGCGTAAGATTCCGAGTCATCGCGGAATCAGCGATTCAGCACGCGATGAATGCTACGAAGAAAATACTCAAACATATGTCGGCTTACTTGGAAACCGGTCAACACGGCCGGATTTTGGTCGGGAACCATGCTCGTTCCAAAAGAGGGACAAGCTGAAAATGCGGGACTACAGCTAGGGGTATCAAATTTAGTTGTGATTGTGATTGTTTCAATGATACAATAGGAAAATGACCTAGCAATAAGCAAAATAACCCTAATGTGTATTTTTTTCTTGTTCAGTAGCCATTGTCATTTTTCTTGTATATTGGCTATTTTAAATGTTTATCTTTTTTCATGTCATTGAGAACAGTCCCCGCAAAGGGGAATAATCTCACTGCAAATTATCTTCAATCTTTATTTGTTTCATATAGAATACAGGAAAAACATAAAAAAAATAAAAAAAATAAAAAAAATAAAAAAAATAAAAAATTAATTGTTACATAGAAGTCAAAAATGTTTAGAATACTTATACGTGGAATCATACTAGTGGAAACTATATTTAAACATAGCACATAAAGGATATCATATTAACTGCTGTACTGTTTTAGAATGTTATTTTTCACTGAAAAAAACTAGTATAATTTCACCAAAACTGTCCCATAGTGGGGCCGATATATTTAACTTAAAATTGGTCCCGTTAGGGACCTTTCAAACCCTGGAACGAGCCCTGGGTGCCCAACTAAAATCCAAGACGCCCCGGGTCAACACTTCAATTCACCTTTAATTCTCACATCTGGGCCAGTCTTGGGCACTAAGCTGAACGCATAACGATGTGCAAACACTGCGTATTTAACGAAAACATAACAATAAACCCCAGAAGACAGCCGGAATATGTTGTAATGTCAATATACTTTTACAAAACTTTACGTGTGTTCGTATATAGAAGTTTTCAAACAATTCTCCATTAATGCTTGCTCGCCGATCATCGATTGCGGCAGAGGAGGGATTACGTCAAAATGGTCGCCCTGTTGAATCCCCTCTTTTTGTGGCATGTGAATGGATAAACAGCTTAAAATCGGATTGTGGAAACCGTTGTGGTTCCTTCTTATCCCTTTCTCCATGATAAGAGTGGTGGACTTTTTTATAGGTATGTAATCGGGTGGGGAATTGCACTATTGGGATCATGGTCAATAGCGGAAAACTTTTATTGCAATTGCAGCTTTGTCGCATCTGGGCGCTTGAAGGCTTCGTGGAATGCAAACGGGTAAGAAAAAATGTACGTTTTGAAACACTGCGAATAATCATAGACATACCACAATGACAAAAGAATGTTTGTGATTACAATGTTCTTTCAGAAAATACGGATCGTAAAGAAACACACAATAAGAACAAAGAAAACCCAAACCCAACAAACAAGAAACAAAGAAAAATACAACATAAGACAACAGACAACCCGACCACAACATAATCCATTGTTAGTTTAACGTCTTTTGCATTAGCTTTGTTTCATCAGCGTAATGCTCTATTTTAGAAAGAATCACGTAATATTGTGTTATTACCTTAAATACTACGAAATAAATGTAATGCGGTTTGTTCAGAGCAAGTACAATGTATCAATAATTCAGCTACATAAAGGCTAACGCTGTTTTTGTCTCCAATACAACCGTATTTCAATATCCTGAGAACACGCCGCCCTTGAATAGATATCAACTGTAGAGTGACAGTCGAAGGTGATATATTATTTCAATTTTAAGCATACAGGCTCATCGAAACGCGATATCTCTTGTCTAGGCGAGCAAAGTATTTCATTGATTATCCTGGCGAATTATTTTTTTTTCATAGATCCAAAACTGTTGTCTTGCACAAAACATTTTCAAATGGGGAAACTTCCTTTATTGATGTCATTAATGAAATCCGAATCTGTTGGGAACGTTATTTCATGTTAGTAACTTGGGCAATAATGCAAGAACTTTTGACGTCGTGTACATTGCTCTTCGAATACTTATCGTAATAGTTTTATTAAAAGCAACGTGATGCTCTCTTGTTGCGTTCTTTTTCATTCTGGTAAAAATAACAAATATATCCATGGTATAAACAATAAGAATTTGTACCAGTAATAAATCCATGTCCTACTTTGTGAACAACAGGCGTGCTTATGTTACTACGTGCAATTAATACTTTCACATTGGCGGACGGGATTTAAAAAAAAACAGCTGAATGTGAAAATGTCTGCTTTAAATATAGCATCCGTGTGTTTATCGTTTGATATCCTATCCTTCCTCTGGAATTTTGACACCGTAAACTTTTGAAATGAACACATTATCACCCAATGAAGCCCGGCCCATGGAGGTACATCAACGTTATACGGTCAAATCTCTACTTGAGTGCCGGGTGTGCCATATTGGTAAATTTCCTCAGCTTATTTTCCACCGTAAATACCTTTCTCCATGATTAATCGACTTCTTCTCCAATAGATTTTTCGCGCTGTATAAGATCATATGCAGAGGCTGCAGAGTCGCGAACTGAGTGAAAGTTCTTAATTGGACAGTGGGTTCAGCTCAGTCATGCTGAATTTAGGAATTAACAAAAAACATCTCTTCAACTCTTCACCCATCCACAATAAGTAATTTCAAATAAGCTATCAATAGTTTTGAGTAATTGTTATTTTTTAATCAGTGTCGCTGATAAAAACAAATACAGTAATTAGTGGAAACCCGATGAGAATAATACAATGGCCCTATTGTTAATCCTCATCAAACGAAGGGGGTTACATTCCCTTGTATTTTTTTGGGCACTGCTAAAAACTGCTCTCAGGTGCTAATTGAGTCAATGTAATTGTCAAGGTGACATTAACGCTTCATTTGCATGCAAAAACAAACACCCATCTGGCTATTATAGGAATAAGGTGCAAGGGTGATTCTTCAAGTGACCACCCCCCCCCCCTTCGGGAGAGAATTAGTAACGACGCGGAGTACCGAGGGCCAGGGGGCAATGGCCCCCTCCACTTTGAAATTGGGGCATTTCCCCCAAGAAATTTTGGCCCCTCCCCTTTTTGAAATTGGTGGGGCTGCTTCCCTCACTTTTCAAAATCGGTTCTCATTGTCACAAGAAAACTAGTAAAGTTTTGAATTGCTAAGATTTGTGCCAAGGGTGGCACCTAACACCTCAAAGATCGTATCCGCCTCCGCTGAGATATCTTGACCCTCCGCTTTCCAATGATACCACAAAAATGAGTAAGTCTAATGCAAGGGTGCTTATGCTCAGGGGTGGATATGCTGCGTAAACAATAAAACGATTTAAGGAGATCATTAGGAAATACTAGTTTTATATACACAGGGCATTTAAATGCTATAATAAAATAATGTTTTGAGGCGATAGTATAGATTTTTCCTGTTTTGCAAAATTGCCAAATCCATACATATCTTAACTTCTAAGACTCCATAAGTGAATGTAAGAATGGGGAATTAGTATACTTATTTGCATACCAATGGAAAGAAAATCTAAGCTTTCTACTGATAGACCAGATTGTAGGAAGTTGGTTCCAAAAACGAAATTCAACGGCGTGGACCCCCCCCCCCCCCACTCCGCTTTCGGGTTTGTTGTACCAAAGATCGCTCAATAGGCGAGGGTTAACATTACGTTTGTTTTACACTCATGAGCGAACATGAACACCTCTGTCAGGAGTATAATACCATCCATTTGTATACATATTGGATAGAGTACTTCCTGTATTGTCAAACAAATTTCTTCATTAATAGTTAATGCATACATAGAATTCCAAAAAGTGACCTGGAAATGAAACTGTCACCTTTTCACATCATTTAAAGGGCGAATCAGAGATTTCCTGAGGAGGGCGCCCATCAATTTCCAAAAAAATCGTGTTTTTTGCATGTAATAATGCTTGTCCCATATACTATCACTGTGTGAAATTGCTAAGCTTAAATCGAATTCCTCATAGAGAAAATCACCACTTTGTTATAAAATTCCGGCTCTGGAATTTTTGTTATACAGAGTACCCTATGGGAACGTAATACCTACAACATACATGTTTACGTGCCTCAAACAAAAATATCTGATTCATCTCAATTTCGGAATTGTGCATTTTTAGGTTACTATCTTTAGTTCCTAAGTTGACTATTTTTTCATTATTACACAAAAAATTTTCTAAATTTCTGAGTCAGACTTTAACAATATCCGTACATATGCATTTTAATACACAATTGATGACATGAAACATCCGTTTCCATCTCAACATATGCATTGCAAAATCTTATGGTTAGGTATACACTCCATATCACCACATGTGTATGCCTCAATTTAGAGTGTACAAAATTGAAATTTTGTTATCCTATCACACTCAGGTTCCATTTCTAAAGTGATGAAATAAAAACCTCACTTTTTCACTCACTATGCAATGAAATCTATACGGCTTTTTTTTCCACATTGATACATAATGAATAAAATCTTACCTTTTTCTTCAACAATCAAGAAAACACCCGTCTGAAATTACAAATTAACTGATGAAATGAATCTCACGTTTTTCATCCCTAAAAAACTATACATACAAAAGCAAAATGGTGGAAAATGGTGAAATCATTTTTTTTCAATCGCCAAACACGGTAATGCCAAAATTTTGAATTGTAAATGATAAAATCAAATCTTTAACGGGTTAGTATAAACATCGAAATTTTGGCAATCCATCAAATCCAGCTCGTCTCTATAGGAGATATCAATGATATGTTATTTGTGTGCTTCTCAGAGTTTTCTGTAAATCTGTTATTGTAAGTGCTTTTTTCCTTGTGTCAATTTTGTATGTTGCGAGACCCGATCTGTCTTGCTTTGATTTACTTCATTTTGATACTTGGATACGAAACCCATTTAATTTCACTACACACCCAACACACACACACACACAATACCCCCACACACACACACAACACACACTTCCAAATAGTGGTTACACTACTTAGATAGATCCAAAGACTGCTACGGGTGTGATAAGAAAATTTTTATTTGATTCATACGCAACCTTTTACGGGTTGGTTCAAATTCTGTAACACATGATTTACAAATTATAGTGATCTAACTAAAAATATTAATCATTCATTCGCTTTAAATAGCTATTTTTGTTATTTAAATTAATTAATATTCATATCCTTTGTAGTGTCATTGACAGTGCCTCGGATAATTCTCCTCACTAGGAGCCTTAATATGTCCTATGACTTAAGCCTTGCAAAGGCGCCCGCCAAACCACTAAGATAGCCTTATTTCAGAAAGAGGTCAAACCTGGATGATTGTTCCAGAAAAATCATCTCAATTGAACCCCTCCAAGTTGCAAAACTATTAATGCAATTGCTTCAAAAGGGATCCACCACCTACCCCTAATCTTATGATGGCAGATCAAGTACTTGCCAGTGGTTACGAGACCAAGCTTCTCTTGACTGCTAGTCCATCTGATCTTTCGTGGCAATCTCAGGTTAATAAGATGGTTAGTAAGGGTAGTATTAGACTTTACATGTTGAGCATATTACAACTTTGGTCTGCCACCTCGACTTGGTTCAGTAATTCCACAGGTTATGTCCAGGCCGGATTTTGGAGTATGCCACCCCCGGTCTGGCATAACAATCTCACAGATGCCCAGACCAATCAAATTGAAAGAGTTCAAAAGCGGGCCCTCCGTATTATCATGGGCACTCACTACTCAACCTATTGTGAGCTCTGGCTAAATTAGGTTTGAAAGTCACTTGCTGATAGAAGATCCAACCTGTGTAAACAGTTTGCCAGGAAATGTGTCAATCATATAGATCAAATCCTGGTTCCTCAAGTGCTATACTCATGGCATGAACCTAGGTGTACTAGAAAGTACTCAAGAGTACAGGTATCGAACCAACAGATATGGAAATAGTGCAATATCCAGCCCTTACAAAGAATGTTAAATGGTTATTTGTGCAATTGATGTTGTGCAAATTGTTTCCAGGATTTCACCCCATATCATTGCTGGTCAAACTCTATATGAGTGGCAACAATATATGCATTTTTGATGATAATAACATGCAAGTTTGGTGTGTAAGTAATTAATTTAACAGTGATGAGTGAGTGAGTTATGAGTGAGTGAGGAGTGAGGTGAGTGATGAGTGAGTGAGTGAGTGAGTGAGTGAGTGAGTGTGTAGTGAGTGAGTGGAGTAGTGAGTATGATGAGTAGTGAGTGAGTGAGTGAGTGAGAGTGTGGTGAATGAGTGAGTGAGTGAGTGAGGGTGATGAATGATGAAGTGTGAGTGAGTGTGTGAGAGTGAAGTGCGTGAGTGCAGTGTGATAGTGAGTGATTGAGTGAGTTAGTGAGTGATTGAGTGATAGGGTGTTAGTGAGTGAGTGAGTGAGTGATGAGTGAGTGAGTGAGCGACGATCAAGTATTAATAATTATTGGTGTGTGTATATTGTGTATTAATATTTTTATGTGTATTTTTCTTTGCTGTTTTTGTCTTAATTTGATGTATCTTATTGTAGTTTTAATCATGCATTCAACCTTTGTGGCTGCCAGTTGATTTTCAAATAAAAAGGAAATAAAATGAAATGAAAAATTCTTCCACCTCATTTTGCATAAATTACTATTCATATCTTTTTACGGAAAAAACCGCAAAACCAAGATTCCTTGAGAAACAAAAAAAAAAAAATCCCTTAAGTCCAACTTTCGTGAATACAAAATATAATATCCCCTTAATGCACCATTAGTCCCTAAATCATAATCAGAATAATACTAATAATAAGATAAGAATAATACTAATACGAATAATAAAAAACCTTTTTTTTCTGAATTGCAAAGTGATGGAATGAAATCTTCACACGTTTTCACCCTCAACAAGATCATTATATTATTCACAATTGTGAAATGGTGAAATATAACACAGCATCACTTTTTTTTCGTCTCCAAAAAATTACAATGCACAGAAATTCCGAATTCTGAAACAACATAAGAGCACGAATAACAACTGACCACACGTCTGCTTAAAGATCCGCTTTATTTTATGGGTGTCATTTGTTTTAGTTGGCCTATACTTAACCCGATTAAAATTATCTTTGCAACATATTAAAGATAAAAAATAAGCTTTCCGTTGATATGTATTAGATTGACACTTAAAAATTCAAAATCACGGTATTATTTTACTCACCATGTACAATTTTTTCAATTTTTCTTTTCTTTTAATTGAATTTAAGATTCCTGTGGTAACCCATGGTTTTACGTTTTTAGTGGGCAGTGTATAGTGAGTAACTCAGTGAGTTTTTGTTACGTACGCAACACGTACGACGGTTCCGCGGTGAAAAGAACGGTGAAAAAAAAGAGTGCGCCCCCCCCCCCCCCCCCATGATGCGTACAACACTTAATGGATAATACGTGTGATTCAATAAAACCCTACATTCAGATTAAAAAATAATTCAAATAGTTAGAATTATTTTTGCTCAAATTGTTGGTTTGGTTAAAAGAGGGATAACCATGCTTTCAGAAAACGTTTATTTGGTGTCATTGACTTGGAGGAAGAAGTTATGACTATTTTGCTGAGAGACTTCAAATTCCTGTTTTTGTTTGGCCGTTTTTTAGCCAAACAAAGATGCATTGTTTACATAGATTAACAGGTCTTCAGCATGATTTTAACATTGTCAAACAATAGGAGGTGGGAGAGTAATTGTAGGATTATAAAATTAATATCCCGGAAATTACAAACGAAAACGCTGAGTGAAAAAATGTTCAATTTCCCAAATAAGAATGTCAAGAATAGCTGGTGTAAGACCACAATTTACTTTGCATCAGCACGATCTCATGGTTTTAATCTAATACGAAACTTGGGATCCAATTGAGACCATTAAAGAGGGATAAACATGCTTACAGAAAACGTTTATTTGGTGTCCATTTGGACTTTGGAAGGAAAAGTTATGACTATTTTTGCTGAGAGACTTAAAATTCCTGTTGGGCCGATTTTGAGCCAAACCAAAGAATGCATTGGGTTTACATAGAGTAACATGGTCCTTCAGCAGTGATTGTACATTGTCGAAACAATAGAAGGTGGGAGAATAATTGTAGGATATAAAATTAATATCCCGGAAATTACAAACGAAAACGCTGAGCTGAAAAATCATTTCCCAAATAAAATTTCAAGATCTGGTGTAAGACCACAGTTTTCCTTTGCATAAGCAAGATCTCTGGTTTTAATCTACGACCGAAACTTGGGAGACAAAGTGAGACCATAGAAGGTTTTGTAGTCAGCTTGAAAAACAGTGCATTATTAACTTTACGTTTAATTCTAAATTATTTTAAAAAAACTTCATTTAAGTTCTTCTTGCAATTTATGGACGTGGAGTATACTGTATTTGTGATAATTACCGTTTAGAGATGTACAAAACTGAACACTTTCATATGTTCATAACTGAGGCATCGATATGGATTGATTTTCAATAACTGTCCTTTATGGTTTAACAATGGTAATTTAATTGATATTTGACTTTAAATTTGATATTTTACTTAAAAATGATGTTACAACAATAGCCGTTTTATTCAAACTGATATGTTGTTGTCAAGAAGAAATCAATACAAACTGAAATTTGCTTGTTGAATTATCTTTGCTATAATGAGTTATGGTATACTCCGGTGCAGTCTCTCCGCATTGTTTATGGCTAAAATCGGCCAAACATGAATTTTGGGGGGTGAGGGTCTCTCCGCAAAATTGCAAGTTTTTCTTGAACCTGAAGTCCGAAAGACACCAAATAAAAATATTCTGATAGCCTGTTTATCCTTGTAAACAACCACAGCAACATCAAGCAAAATAACTTTTAACCTTTCAAGAAAAATCTTTCTCTGAATGTAGGTTTTTATTGACGTCATCACTGTCCAATATATTAGCTGGGCTGTGTGATCCGGGGTGTGACCTCAGTCACACGGACAATGTATATCATGACACCAGGTCATCTTAAAGACAAATTCAAATCGGTAATTGGATTGGCGTTTTTTACAACCCTGATATTATTAGGTTTAAATTGTCTAACCTTGTTTATGTGAGGTTTGATTGTATGGTATATTATTTTTGTCAAAGCGTGATCACCTGGTTGAAATAAATGTATCAGGGCGTGGCAGATAAACGGTAATCAGTTACCAAGTTGATTTCCGGTGATTATCTCATTTGCGATGTTGTCAATTTACGAGATGCTGATGCATTCATGTACAGGATGGCTCTATACAATAAAACGAGTGTGCATACATCAGATTGACAACTGTTATTGATTTGGGTGATACGGTCATACTTCAACAAATCTAAATGTTGGGTATCAAAAATGTGCTGTGATCTTATACTTCCCACCCTTATGAAACCACAAATAACTGTGAATTTTCTGTTTGTTAAAATATAGCCTAAACAGCTATCTTCTATCCTGCGAAAGTTAAAATCTCAATATGGTATGCAAAGTATTCAGTTACATACGCCATGCAATGTTTAAATTTTGCCCATGGGTTTTACACATTTTAAGGAGTGAGAGGAAGAAGTTGGGCTCGCATTTATCATTTATCCTCCCCTCCACTGCTTTACTGTGAAAATCCCATTGGCAGAAATGAAACGGCAAATGGTCTTACGTAACTGGCAATTTTTCATAACGTACTGAATTGAGTTTTCTGATCATTTTCAATATTTAACGCTAATTATTACGCTATTTACAAAAAAATCACAGTCGATTGATTTCCTAGAAGGCCCAAGTATATAATCGACCATATTTTGAAAGAACTATTATTATAGGCCATATGCCAATTCACTTGAAAATTCTAATCAAAGGACGTTTTTGTATAGTCTGGTAGGGCTAATATTTGAATATTCTGAAAAAAATTGGTCTCTGCCTTTGGGCAGATAGCTTGCGTGGTCCAAGATATTCAGGTCAAAGGTCAATGACTTTTATAAAAGGCATATCATGGATCATAACTCCTTAATCCATTTGGTCCTCAAACCAAATGAGGTTTCTATACCAAGGTTTTTGGGGGTCAACAACACAATTATCATATAGGAAAAACGATCAAATGCACCCGTCCGTATTTTCAAAATAGTATGCACTATCGCACGTGAAATGGTACTTTAAACATTCGTCCCCCTGAACCAATTGTTAAAGGTGTTGGGTTAAGACTTCTTGGATGTTCTAGTTTAGCAAAGCCTCTGACCCTTTTGGTTTTGATACAGGTGGATTGGTATAATTCCTCCTCTTTCATTGATATCACAAATGTTCCAATAGTCCTCCTTTTGACGTCAGTAGTAATGTTTTAATGAAGTAATAAACATGGGAAACTTGATTTCGCCGATTGTTGCTAAAATAAGCCCATTTCTATTTTGAGTTAAAAATACAGGAATGTTGATTTTGCTAGGTTTTTGTGGGGATTATTACAGGAAAATCACGTTTTGTAACATACACAGAGGTATTAACTGCATACAACATATATACTTTTAATAGAAGTGAAAACGAAAAATATTTTAAGGTGGCAACCATCACCGTTCCTCCAAACCATCTTTCTACCACTATCAAAAGGTAAGGTGGCGTGACAGAATTTTGCGCTAAAATTAAATCAAATGTGGTCCCAATATATAGATGCAGCCATAGGTTTCAAATTTATGTGTTTTAGCTGGTCCAGGATGTAAAACTTGTTGGCAGTGGTAACACCCACCTTCCTCCCCCAGGAAAGACGAAGGGTACCTCAGACCGTTCAATTTGTGGACTTTGGCCCACTCCATATGATGCAAGTAGGTTTCCCATTCAGGCCTACCTGTGACCTATCGAACACGCTGACAATGGATGTGTTTAAACACTCTGACGACTGATGCGTTAAGTGGGGGGGCTCAACTATATCTTCGGGGGCAGGCCGCTGACAAGCCTCGTTGCTCATCACCACACACATAAACGTCCTCGAGTTGTTCGCGTCTTTCTGGCATTGCGCCACTGACTCCGTGGTCAGGGGAAGGTAATTGTTGTCCGCTGCGCAATATGAAGGGCGGTGACATATAAACAAGGAAGGGGGTGTATCAGTCATAGCCTATGTCAGGGAGTTTCTCGGCATTGGTTGGTTCCGAGAATGGGACATCGGGCTGATCGCCTCCCGTGTTTCGTGAGTGTACAATGGTTTGGCGGACAGTCCTCCCAGGAGGGTACCTAATCCCAGCACAGCCAAAAGTCGGAGGGCCGTCGGTGGAGTGCCTCTCTACTTTGCAGTTTGCCCGGCACAATCTTCCAGAGGGTGAACCGTCCACACGTGGATCTGTTCGCCTCAATCATGAATCTCCAGAATTGTGGCATATTAGGGGCCTACTCTTGGACCCCTTGATCCCCGGCAGTCAAACGGGACGCCATGGCAGCGACGGTCCAGAATTGATAGCCTATGCTTGATCATGCTTCTCCAGGTTGCCATGATGCCAAAAGAATAGACAACCAAGAATGGCTCTGTTTCTAGACTGCCTGGTCGCCTGGTTAGCCCATTATGGCCACGGCAGCTGTGTTTACCAGAGGCCTTAGATCTGCTATTGTAAGGGAACAGATCCATCTTCCAAAAGGAGGGGGACCTGCTACGAGGTCCTACAGCCGACGCGTTCGTCCCATAGTGGGCACACCACCCACGCTCCGAACTCTGTCTGGTGCATTTCCTCAGACTGTTACTGAGGTGGGATATTCTGAACAGGCTGCCTTGCTCACTGTTAAGGCAAATTCACAAGAGCATTATAGGATTACCATGCAAGGTTTGCCGATAGAGAGTTCGATCCATTCAATTTCTGAACGTAGAACAGGTTGGCAATTTCCTTAAGAAAGTCTTTCAGGAGTTGGTTTAACTTAGTGTCCTAACTGTCCGAGGTTTCTTTTACCGAACAGCCACCGGCCATCCCGTAAAGGGCTCGTGAGGGCATACAGTTTCTTCAGTCCCCTCTTGTCCAATCTGGTGAAGGGTATGTTTACGGATCGTCCCCGGTTCGTAGCCTTGTGCGGAGTGGGATTGCCATTGGTCTTGCAATCTTGGTGGCGAACAGTAAACACAACCGAAAGCTTAGTCTTATGGCATTCCTAGTGGCTGTGGCTGTGGACATAGGGCGTTGGATTGACATGCCTTGTTTACGGCAGAGGCCCATCACCGCTTTGAGTGAAGGAGGTCTCTATTCTTCCACCATGCAGGCTTTTTTGGCCAGGAATCAGACTCTTTCTTTTACCCCGAAAACTGTTTTTGCCACGTACTCACCATTAGGTGCAACCAGATATTGAGAAACAAGCTCAGAGAAGCAGGCAGCAGGGACAATTGAGCACATGAATTTCCGCAGTCATATGAAATGCACACAAAAACCCATGATGTTGACGGGCTTATGTTCGAGCTCACGCTTCCTCTGGGCTTATATAAAGACGGCCTCATCCCCACACTTTTTGGGACAGTCGGCTGGAGTTACTACGTCACCTTCCAAAAGTCTTGACCCAGGACATTAGGCGGGAATATGGGTGGGCTTTGACAGGGGTTACGTTGGCGGTTGTACATTTGCGACTTCTTCCGACACCGATTAAGCCATGCAGTGGAGTTCCGTGCAAAAGTAAGGCTGTGGAAGGAAGCTAGCACAAGTACAGCGTGTATTTTCCTCTCATAGGAGAGGGCGCATACACTTGAGTATGAAGACTTACCTGTTCTTCCACGACCTTATGCGCTCACCGCAATTTGTTATCTCCACCTGCAAGAAGGTCGTTGGAAGTTTTTTGTTGTTGTTTTTTTTTTTAATGTTTAAAAGAGAAACATTTTGCGAAGGCGAATCACAGCGCCGCTTGATGTGGTTCGTGATATTTGGTGTCTGCCATGTCCCGACTATTTTCGGGAGTTGGCTCATTTGCTTGGTAATGGTTTTTGTAAAGTACCCAAATTAAATATTTAATGAAAAAGGTCTGTCACTATACCACACATTACCTCACCACAGGACTCATCAAAGTTTCGAGGACCTGTCCCAAGAACGTATTCTCATTGATTGACAATATAATTGTACTGTTTTCATTATTATATATATTAAGTGTCAAATATTGTTGTTTAATTTGTGTACAGACTGACGAATTGCGTTGAGAAAAACTTGTAAAAAATTCGGATTAAAAGTGCTTTCTCTGTTGAAATTTCATGATGACTGCATTTGGTAAGCCTAAAAATGTGTTTATTGTTTTCTTGACCCCCTCAAAACATTGGTATAGACATCACCCTTTTTTTTGCTTCTTTCTAGCCAATTGGCTGAGCAGTTTTGACCCATCACATTGCCTTATAAAGGTCATTACCTTTGACCTTGAATATCTTACCAACTGCAGGTAACTTGAAGGCCGGACAAATTTTTACATGGGATTTTGGCTGTTTTCATTCTAGATTATGGTAAAGTTTTGGTTTATTTTGATACTTGTAACAGACTGACGATTGTCTAATATGTTGGAGAAACATGAAAACCATTGGGGAATTAAAAGTGCTTCTATGTTTAAAGATATGATGACTTCATTTGATTCATTGATTTGACAATATATTGTAGCTGTTTCATTTTTATATATTAAGGTCAAATATGTGTGTTTAATATTGGTACTAATCAGACGACGAATTTGCGTTGAAAAAACTGTAAAAATTCGGATTAAAAGTGCTTTCTATGCTGAAATGATGACTGCATTTGTAAGCCTAAGAATATGTGTTATTGTGTTTATTGACCCCCAAAACAGGGTATAGAACCATCTTTTTGCTTCTAGGTCAATTGGATGAGCAGTTATAACCTATCATAGGCCGTATAAGGTCGTTGACCTTTGACCGTGAATATCTGACCAACGCAGCAACTAGAAGGCAGGACAAATTTTTTGGTAAATTATTCATATATAGGCCTACCAGAATATATAAAGAGTCTTTTGTTATTAGAATTTTTTCAAGGTTTGTATAGACCATTTGTCATATTACCGCTCAACTATATATAATTCCCTAAATGTTTTGTATTAAAATTGTACTTTAAAAAAAATCACGACGGTGCGAACCCCTGCCTTGCTACTTAGGGGAATGGTGGCTATATCTACAGAAAGTAATACCCGTTTTTTTGTGATGAATCGTCAGATTTCCCCATAGTTACGTTAGGAATATTGAAGTCTTGTAAATAAACAACACATTTTCTTTTTGCTAACAGCACTTCAACGAATATCGATCAAGTTAATATAGTCATGTTTATAGATTGACTCCACAATTCTACCTGATCAGGAAGTGTCACAAACATTCTCATTGGTTTATACCTTGATCAGGAAGTGTGGCAATCATTA
>JAMKCH010020726.1:0-21355 GCA_023653785.1 Ophioderma brevispina | reverse complement strand
AGTCCTAGGGCCCATATGTCAATTGTGTTCTCCATTGTGTTCAGCACGCATCATTTGTTATGAATACAGAGCCTATTGATGTAGAGTTCATGGCCTATGGCAATCTGGCTATTGTGTTCTCATTGTCCAATTATGTGTTGGACGTACATTGTTAGAATCACAGAAGTCCTATGATGGAGAGTCCTAGAGGCCATCTGTCTATTGTGTTCTTTATTGTGTCAGCACGACATTTATTTATGAATTACAGTCATGATGTATAGTCCCACACGTCCATTTTTCTTTGTGGTCACTATTGCGTTCAGAACGCATATTATTATTGAATTACAGTATCATGATGTATAGTCCCACAGTCCATTTGTCTATTTGTTACTCTATTGTGTTCAACACGCATCATTTATTATGAATTACAGTCATGATGTATAGTCCACATCCCATCTGTCAGCTATTGTGTTCTATATTGTGTGCTCATGCATCCATTTATTTCGCAAATTATACTCAATAGCCTCGTCTATAAGGTCGTGCAGTGTTGGCTTACGGTAAGTTAAGGGGGGACTTCAGTTGCTACCAGCGGTTTGTCCTTTCCTCTTCATCGTTATCTTATTTTCCATAGTGACTACCAGTTTTCAGTCCTTCCCGTTTTTCCCTTCTTCTTCTTCTCCTCATCCCCTTCTTTCCCCAATCCCTAGCCATCAAAGACTATAGGTCTTCCTCATTCATGGCCACGTGTTGAGAGAAAATGTTCACTTGTTGCCCACAAGGGTTTACCACAACCTGCCCAAGAATAATCATGGCAAAATGATCAAACGTCATGAACTGATAATAACGGTGGTGCATGATTGTGAGCTTGAGGGTAAATTTCAATTTCCTATCGGAAAGTCACGTAAGCAGTCGGCCTTACAGAGCTTTACGATTACTCTCAATATACTCGCTACAGTGACTAATGCGGATGTTGCACGCGCGGCTACCGTCCAAAGCAAACTCACTTTGCATTTTGTGATCGTGTAAATATACTTAGCCATCCGGTAAGTCTACAGTCTCCAGAAATACGCGTGTCTGCGAGGATGCTATCTTTTTACTAGGGTTTCGGGTACAAACTTCACGAGTTTGGAATAATTTGATAAGTATGGTCTATGAAAGGAAATCAATGCAATAGATGCTATTAGTCCCATAGGCATTCTATGGTAGGGGGATTGGATGTTACAGCTTATTAAGCAAAATCCGCTTGTAAATTGTAGGCTTCTATGTAGAAGTCAACAGGGCTATGAGAAAGGGGATGTGCAATGTGAAAAAAAGGGAATAGGGCACATGGTTCAGTATGTTTCGAGATATTGCACTCTATCCTGTTCGCCAACATTTATATGCAGTGTATAAACCTGCAGACATGATACAAAGGCGACATATAAATGGGAGAAGGCGGGAGGCTTCCTATAGGCCTATACAGATCAAACTTTACTTTCGATCACCTCGGAAATTGATGGTGAGTCATAAAACGCCTCCGCATTCGACTAGCGTTTCGCATGTGCCGCCGTTAATCGCATGTGGTATTATAATGGGATGGCAAACACCGACAGTCGATGAATAGGTCAGTTCGCCTTCTTGACCGCGACTGTCGTGAAATAGTGTCAGGGTCGATAGACTATTTACCCGGCAGTCGGTTACATAGTCATTTCGTATTATTTACCCAAATGTATAAATAGCTGTTCAGAGGGCGTATTAGATTATTCATCCGACAGTCGTGATAGGATAGCTTTTTGTGATTGTATTCAACTGACTATTAGGAGAAAGGCACCCTTGTATTAAGTGTATTTTTAGCCGCTGGAGGACACAATAAAAGGAATACGCACGAATTTCAAAATGCGGCCTTAGGATACACAGGAGGGGGATACTGAGATCTGATTTGGACGGGAAGGTGCCGAAGTGGAGAAAACCTCACCATTAAAGGGTTAATTTTGACAGAAAAAAGGTACTCATTTTAGGGAATGTTTCTCGCACTTGGCAGATTTTAATTTTGGTCATTTCGTTTGTCCCCTGCCCCCCTATTCCTTTTTTGCCCGGATTCTTCTTTTCCGCCTTTCTATTGGGCCCGGTTACTGTCTTATTTGGGTACTGTCTCGGAAATTTTAGGTTATTTTTGAAAAAATGGGATCATGTTTAGGGAATTTTTTCGAAAAACGATCCATATTTTATTCCAGAATTGTTTTGCCGTTTTCCTAAAGAATATTTGGGGTAAACAATTGAAATCAATTGAATGTACAATTATGAACTAAATAACGTCGCCGGGCGGAAAACCGCCTTAATATCTACTTGAAATCAAAACTCTGTTTAAAGTGGTTCCGTGACATTAGATTCATCAGAGCTGCTCTCGCATCGCAAAGAATTTAATGCATGGTGGACATTCTGATATGACTTGTGGTTCAGTTAAGTCTCTCATAAAAATCCATGCTTAGTTTACAAGAATTTAATTCCGAGTAGGCATAATAGGCGTCGATACCGCAATTTGCGCATAGGTTTTGAACTGGGGTCCCTATTGGCAAATAGGCGGTTGTTGAAAGGTCAAATGCACATGAGGTTGATCAACGTACAGACAATTTCGACTAAGAACCATTTCGTCCTCTACATGGAACTGGCATCCGCATGCTCTGCTTAAAGCCATAATTATGTGGGTACTTACGGTACTAGTAACTACCTGACATGGATTTGTGAGCCGATTTGACTGACATAGTAACTCAGGTGCACAAATTAACTCTTTGACCCAGTTTTGCCTCGACTCAGGCCTCGGTACTGGTGGATTCATACTTCATCGGTAGACGTCGGCCAACACTTAACATTTCGAAAATGCTTTACGACCGCGTGCATACAACATGTGCGAAAGTCTAGCGTCGACTGCTTTGCCAAGAAGTATGATCCAAACCAAGTATGGCTATAAATGTTTACGAATGAGTAGTAACTTGCCCAGGAAATACTTTTACGCAAGGGTAAAAGGTGTTTCATACTTCGTTTGCAGACGTCTACAGACGCTAGCCGTTTATAACATGTTTTACGTAACGCGTATGTTCGTGCATCGGCGCGCAAAGTATGTTTGAAAGACTAGCTGCCATACCCGGCTTCATCTAAAATCAACGGTGCTTATTTGACTTCTGCTCTATGCTACATCAAGCAGCTAAACATAATTCCATTTCAAGAGACAGTATGGGACGAGAAAGAGACGAGCTGTTAAAATGTATCGTGATGCCAACCCCGATGTTGAGAGAATACCAAAGGCAAGCAGTCTACTGCATCTACTTGGCCAAAAGAGACGTACCAGATGGGAAGGGAGGAGATTATCCCAATATCAACTTTACCCATCGACGCCGTAAGGTCTGGACCACCATCAACAGCTCGCCCGGCGAAGCGGTCCCGCTAAGCAGTGTCTCTTCTGCAACCCATCGCTTCAGTATTTGTCAACATGGAAGTGGCAAGAACCACATGCCGTGATGTTTAATGAAGAGCTTCTAACAACCTCTCCACCGTCAAGCCCACATGTTCCAACCATTCATTATATTGATGAGATCACCGAAGCAATTTAAGTTCTAAAGAATGGGGAAGTCCTAGCAAATAGACAAACATTCATACAGAATCGGGAAGAATGTGGCACCTGAACTGTGCGATGGCCCAACTCTTCTATCCCCTCACTTGTTGGGATCATCAAAACTTTTCCCTTAAGGGAAGCCTCAAAGGTCATTAAAATCCCGAAGCCGAAGAAACCAGCAAATGAGCCACAAGGAAGTTACAACTATCTCGCTGCATTTCTCACATCTTATAACCGGCTTGAGAGACTGATAGTCGGTAGGATAATGATACGGTCGAGGTAAACCTACCCGCCACCCAAGCTGGATTTCGAAGATGTAATCAAACAACTGAATTCAATAGCAAGAATAGTCAATGGCATCTAACAGCCTTCCAAGAAGAAGCAGAGTTTGGAGCGTCTTCATAGACCTACTTTGGTATGATACAGCGGCATCGAGCTTCTCTACCCAGCCTACTCAAAATCTTCCCTGGTGTAAAGGTTGTCAAGTTCATATAAATGTCTTGGAATCTCCAAATCAGATCTTTCGTCAAATGGGCAATGCAGTAGAAGTCAAATTCGAATGGTTGTGGTCTATCAAGCTTCTGCTCCTGGCACAAGTCAATATCAAATCAACTTAGTCTCAGATGTGCCAAAGGGAGATTGTCTACTACGCAGACGATACGGCAGTGGATAGCTGCTGATTCCCTTGAGTCTTAGAAACAATGCTGCAGAAAGCTTAATCACTGCTAAGCCCATTCTTCCTCCAATGGTACTTGAAACTCAGCAAACCTAAGACCGTCAGCTCTTTTTTTACCTTCAATCGATGCGCAAAAAGAGAACTTAACATCACTCTAGATGAGATAAATTGTCACACGGACCCAAACCGAGTACCTTGGAGTCATAATGACCGCAGCCTTACTCAATCAGCACACCAAGCCAGTCGCTACCAAGACCAAGACGTGCCTCGTGGCAATCTCCTCAGAAGGCTCGCAGGAACTGGATGGGGCCGGGTGCATCTTGGGACACTTTACTACATCAACTGCTGCTTGGAATACCCAGTGCTAACAAGCACGCACCAGATAAAGTCACAGTGTTACACTCAACCACTGACAATGCTTCACACAAGATTGATGGTGTTCTGAATGAGCAATGAGACTTGTTGAGTGGTTGCCTTTTAGCGTCGCCGGGTAGAATACCTTCCAATTTTGTCTGCATAGCTCCTGCAAACGTTAGAAGGAACTTCCAAACGAGCAAGCCCGCCAAGAAGCGTGATGAACCTGGGTATACCAACACCCTATGAGGGATTCAGAGAATCCACGGAATCACTTTGCTTCCCAATCCATGACAATCCATCGATCATTTCCGGATCAATGCCAGATGGTCTGAGCAAGGTCATCCTCTACCTTGAACCTAAAGCAGTTTGTGGACCGCCCATCTTGTAAGCCCAAAGGCTGTGACCTTGATAGGAGAGCATGGGTCAACCGGGGGTCAACCTCAACAGACTCAGAACTGGCATTGGCCGTACAAAGCCCTTCCTTCACAAGATCAGTGTGGTACTTTCACCAAACTGCGATTGTGGAGAGCCACAAACCATTAGACATCCCATTGCAAGAGGAATCCCAGGCCTGATCAACCTATACGATGAAACTATCAGCTGGTTAACTTAAAATATAATGTAAACCTACAGAAAAAGGTTCGGAACCAAAAAGGTTCCTAAGCTTACGAAAAACCTTTCCCAGTGATCAATTATGATAGAATCATTTTTGTTAAAGGTTGCGTTTGGAAAGAGTAAGCGTTCTAAGTCGAACTTTTCTATTTGTTTGTATGGTTAATTAGTTTCATGGGCGTATATTTTTTCTCAGAAATGTACGTTGGGAATGAATAAATGATTAATTCTGCGTATGTAATTAGGTATAGAACACGCGATATGTCTCATTTCTACGGTATAACCTAAACAGCAAGTATGCAACTGTTCTTCTGCTGTAAATCCAATGTAATGTAAGCAGTTGTATAACTTGCATAATATTGTGTGGCTTGAGGTTCTAAAAGGTTCTAAAAACTGACCTGTTTTGGAACAGTTGCAGTGCTGTTTCATGTACAGGCTCACCATGCTCACGAAAGGTTCTCAAGTCAAAGAACGATTTTGTTTTGAAGAACCTTTTCCAAAGGCCTACACGGCAGTCAAGAACATTTTCTTTTCTGAGAGAACCCATGACTAGCATGTCGATATTTGCGTTCGTCAACGAAAGACCAAAAATCTACTATAAATCTAAAATAAACCGAATAACCCCCCCCCCAAATATTGTTGCTAGCTGCATAATATTATATACCTCCTTGTTTTACCCTACCGTGCACTCACCTTTGCTTTCTTGAACTCATACTCTATTAAATTAACTTATATTTGCTTGGTCATTTTTTCCCGCGACGCCGATGGCGTATACGTAATCAAGGTATTTTGGGTTTATTTTAGTTTACGCCGGTTCATGTTGGTCATCGCGTTACTGCAGACGTGGTGCATTTTATTTAGTTTATAAGGTTTAAGAACAGATAAGGGGGTTGAGCTCGCAAAAAAGTGCAAATCATCGTGCAAAGTATGTCTATAGAATGACCGAAAATGTTGGATTATCTTAAATAAACCTATTGTAGTCTACATCAGGGCACTAGGGCGAAACCAAATGTAAATTCATAATAAATTATTAAAATCATATAACCGTCTGTTCCCGCATAAAAAACTAGTACATTTTCCTGATAATGAATAAAATGTCACCTAAAATTTTATTTCTGCAATATCAGTGACTAATAGATACACATAGACTTCAGCGAACCATGAGCTAAAGATATTCAACAATCGGCCGGTATGTGGAAGGGAAAACACTAACGGATCCTTTTCATCTTAGAGTGCAGGGCCATTATTATTGTCACACAGTTGGAAAGATTCAAGTTGTTATGACCTCCCCGATTCAGATTAAGTATTTTTTGTTTTATGACGAAAGCACAAAATACCTCTCCTCGATCACAATGAATAAATCTTGAGCTCTCTGGTGTGTGTTCAATTAACTTTGATCGTATTTTTCATCATTTATTCAAAAAGGAAGAAAGACGAACAAAAGTATTGAAAAAAAGTAGCTGGGCAAGCTTTGACCTCAAAACTTTGCGCCGAACCAAAATCCGTTACTTATTGCTTAACTCATTTCTATTCATCATTTCTATTCAATTTCAAGGAAACCGAAGGTCAACGACCGAATATTATACTATAAACAATTATTTTATTTTTAGATGAGGACAGATATTTTTTTTTTTTTTGTTTTTGGTGTGTTGCTGTTCCATCATGACCAAATACTCAACCGAATCGTTTGAGGTGATAACACTTGAATCTTTTCAAATGCGCAATATATAACAATGGTCCTGCATTCCCAATGAAAAGGATTGAAGTGTTTTTCTCCTCCCATACCGGCCGATTGTTGAATGGAATTTAGCTCCATGGTTGCTGAAGTCTATGTGCATCCAATGGTCACTGATGATTGGGGAAAGAAATGAAGTGACATCTTATTCTTTTCCACTGGAAACGTGTCCATGTTTTTATGTGATCACAAAGGAGTCCGTCGCCTGTTTATCAAGCCAGAATTATCATGGCAATATGCAAGTATTCTTGATGGCTTATGTCTTCCTTAAATTCGGTATTATTGTGCCATTAAAAATTGCACAAAATGCAGTTAAGTTGTCTATTTCTGAATTCGGGGTCGATTTTTTTAGCTTCACAATTCAAATTATGACATGGGAACTGAGAATATCAAGGTGGCCTGCTGTCTTGGGAACTGAGGTGCAGGAAACTTAAACAACCACTAGCTCGGGCTGGTCTGGTTTTAAGAACTTTGTCAATGCTGTAAATGCTGAAGAAATCTACAATCACTTCCTTTCTATATAATCTCACTCATCTCCCTCTTGCTGACGATATCTTCTTTTTCAACATCTATTGAAGATGACAACTTTCGGATTTGGTTCCTTCCCTATAGTGTCAAAGTTCTTTTGTCATTTCCGAGCTTTTTTCCTCCACAGTTCTGCTTTACAGCGTGGGAAAAAGCTGTACAGTGAGAATAATCTGAAATATCCGCGCCAGATTATCCCAGGGTATGTAGAAAGACCAATATGGGGAAGGGGCAAAGATATTACTCTCAGCAGACCTGGTGGGTAGAGCCCTAGGAGTGCATCTCCGCCACGGAGCGAGAGATTTTCAGGTAAAAATAGCACATTTCCAATTAGAATAAGGTCACATGGTGACCACGAGATTGCGTCGATGAGAGTGCAGTTTTTTCTTTGATCAGAGCTTTTCTTATGACTTTTATGTTGATGTTGATAAACCGACTAGGCAATGAAAGCCTATGTTTTGTAAAAAAAAAATTAATACTGTAAACATAAGTATGCTTCATTGTTGACCCTCGTGACTAATGAGTATATTTGACAATGAGTCCTTTGACATGCTTGTCATACACTCCTAAAAATACCTAGATAAGTCATGTGTTAAGAATTTATTCACATTGACTAGAGCACTTTGTCCGAGGGACAGTCCGAGGAAAATTTCAAGGGGAATCTATTCAAGAATACTATCGATTATTCTATGATCGACATAAATGAATCCCAATCCCATTCAAAAGTGGAATAAATTGCCGCCTCAAATGACTGATGAAAAAAGTAACATTCGAGCGGATTCAAACCAGCGACCTTGGGATAACTAGTGGCAGACGTTTTTAATCAGTAAACTACGAGTAATGCTACTAATGTATTGTAATTACCCCCCCCCCTCCTTTCACAAATGCAATCCAGATTTTTAGCTGATTAATCCCATCAAGTGGGTCCTCCGGTATGGTACTTGAAACCCGGGAAAGACCTTGCACACAAGAAAACATCCTGACATGCAGTGAGCCACGCCCTTCCTATTAAATGAATAAGTCCTTAGCAAGTACCCGATAATTAATATAATAATAATTAAAATTTAATATAGTCCGCTCTACAAAGAACCCAGCGCCTTTTTTCAGAAACATGCAACGTAGAGCAGCAGCAATACAGCGCCAATTGCAACAATCACACAAACACAACGACCGAAACCACATACGTTAAACTAGGACACGGAAGGGAAGAAAGTCCAGTTTTCTTAATTGGGATGTATAGGAATTTAATCTTTCAGGTAATTAATTTACATGAAATAAAAAATGAATAGGAATTTCAGTGACCAAATAGTACAGAGTATACATGGTAAGAGAATATTAAATTTCTAGTGATAGTCATGGTATCAGAATAGTATTTGAATAGGGCATGTTTTGTGCCATGAAATGTCTGGTTGTTTTTAAATGTTGTACGTCTTTCTCAAAGGTATTTATACATCAAATTGTTCAATCATCCAGCGGGAACGTAGCAACTTTTTTTCTTGTCATATACATACGTACCCGTCCAATCATATCTCCAAAGGAGCTTTATTAATAGCAAACGTGAACTTATGTACATTGTACGGTATTTAGTTTGCAACTAACACAACAACAACAACCAACATCACTCATTGGATCAATCGGTCCTCGAATTAAAATACAGCGTTCCTGTAACGCATATGTCGTCTGCCGTCGCGTGGTTGTGATGGGACAAAGGTCCGATTTTTAAGGCCATGACTCCAATGCTTCCTCAATGACATTGCCCCCACTCTTAAAGGGGTACCTGCGGACACTAACCAAGGACCATTGCCCGTTCGTTCGTTAGTGTAAGTCCAAAATCACAGTAGAAGATCCATCTTTAACCACTGATAGTTTCCATCGTCCCAAGGTTGATCAGCCCTGGTTTTCCTCTTGGGGACTTGTAGCCCTCACAGTTCATCTAGATGTGGTTTAATGGTTTGTGACTCTCCACAATCGCAGTTTTGGTGAAAGTTCCACACCAATCGTTGTGAGGAAGTGCTTTGTACGGCGATGCAGTTCTGGCATCTCCTGAGGTTTACCCATGCTTTCCCTCTCAAGGGTCACAACACCTTTGGGCTTCCAATACGGACGTCCACAACTGCTTTAGGTTCAAGTAGAGGATGGCCATTGCTCAGACCATCTGTCATTGATCCAGGATGATCGATATGGATACTGCGACTACAGTGTCATGGACTGGGTAACAAAGGTGATCCATAGAATTCTCTGATCGTCAAAGGGTATTGGTGGTTGGATTAGGCTGACCAGTTCATTAAACATTTTTGTCGAGCTTGATCGTCTGCAAGTTCCTCCAATAATGGTTTGCAGGAGCTATGCCAGACAGAATTGGACGGTATTGAAACCATTACAACCATAGTGACGGAAGAAAAAAAGATTATGTGGAAACAGGGCATTATGTTTAGGGTTTAACATGTTTCCCACACACACACATTATGATATAAATTTTTACCACGGATACACTTACCAAGCAATCCCTACAGTCCTTTTGGTAGACGAAACAAGAATACGAAAGCGAGACAGTTGGCGATAGCTAAGCACCCGCGTGCCGCGGGGACGACGCTGCGAACTACGAATAAAATCTATAGATATTCGATTGCCAGCTGAGGGGGTGTTAGCTGTTCGAGTGCAGGACCAAAGGCCAGAAAATTTCACGACATGGTGTGTTTGTGTTTACGGGCTGTTGGCATAAAAAAAGTCATTGTTGTCACATCTTACATTGTTTAAAAATATAGAAAAAACTTGTTTTCATATACATTAGTTCTTCAGGCACAACTGAGAGATGGACAGAAACTATCATCAAGCTAATTATGTTTATTGTTGCCCAACTTCTCTCTTTGCTCATGAACTTGGTTGGGTAAACCATAACCTATTTACACTGGTTGAAGTTTGCTAGCAGTTCACTTTTGTTATCTGAAGGTGTAATGAATAATTACTCTCTCAACTTAACCATTCCACCATACAGTGCCAAAATACCACCTGTTGGTTTGACATCTGTAGCATCCATCTAACAGGTGTGTATATTATCATCCTCGGATATGAGTAGAGTGAGCTCAAACAAATTCCAGGAGTTACAATAAACCACCTGTTGGACTCTGTACATTTGTAGCATTCATCTCCAGGTGCATGCATTGTTATCCTGGAATGTGTGTAGAGAGTCCACCTCCACAATGGCTACCTTTTCCTCACCTAGAAGAAATTTATCTTCTACACTATATAATTCTGTTCATGGTGCAATTAAAATAGACCATGAGTTATGGGTTGTTTTTATTTGTCAAGTTGGAGTTATTGGGAAAAACATTGTTCAATGTTAGAAAAGTGCAATTATACGCTAAAATTTATTATATAATTATGAGCATTGCCGCATCATAGGCCTCTGTTATACAATCATTTCTGGTATTTTTCCCATACTGCTAGATGACTAAGTTCATGTTGACGTGCTTGTGCTTGTACTTTGTTGAGGCGAATGTGAAAACCCCCTGTCAATCAAAGCACACACTCTTAATCTCGTTCTGTGATTGGTGCATTTTATGCGAGGCTACACCGCCTACACCGCATAACCAATCACGTTCGCTTGAAATGAAAGTTGGCGTGAAAATCGGAACACGTCGATTCATTTCGTCAAAGCACATTCATTTTGTCATGTTTGTGTAAATTCCACAGTGTTAATAAAAACAATACGTCAGGTACTCACATTTACTCTATATGACGTATATTCTATAACTAAAACACGTGTTAACAAATTATGCCTGGAACTCCCTGAACAAAAACATACCTGGAGGTTGTCATGGAAGCTTAATACTGTGTCACTCACCAAATGAGTAAAAAATGTTGATACATCTGGAAATCTACAAAAGAGAACTAAAAATAAGATTCGATGAAATATCGATCCCGGTTTCTCAAAGGTCAGCATTCATGTCGAATTACAGGTGAGACGAGATATGTCTATCGTGGTTAGCCTGATTTGAACAAAAATCTTTCTGACGTCTCATTATCATGGCAATCTTATAAGAGTTAAGCTTGGGATATTTCATACGAAAACCACATCCCACACAAGGTGATTAACACAGTTCATGTGCTTAAACATTTTGGTGAACTTGATTGAATTATCAATCGATTTGGGTTAAAGGTATACTCTTGGAGTATACGCTTAGATAAAATGTTCAAAACTCCTCCTATACAGTATGAAGAAACGGCGCACTAAATGGTTTCAGAAAGAAGAAAAAACAAACAGCATTCTGACAGCTTGGAAGAATTTTCTGCTCCTTGACTTACCTTGTTTTACATAGCCTCTATTGGTTTTGTCGGACTTTTCTGATTATTCAAATAACCCTCGCAAGGTTAAAAGGTTTTTGTTGTACTTTTGGTCAGGCCCCTATTGCAAAAGAGTACAGCACATTTCAAAAATAGAAGTACAACAACAACAGCAAAAAAAACCCCAAAAAACAATAACAACAACAAACAAAGAAACAAACAAATACAATTTTTCAAGCCATGACTGGTAACCCTTTGTTTATGTTTAGTCCTAACTGAAAATAAAGTTAAATTAAGTATTTGTTACATGATTTGTGAAAAGGGCCATTTTTTGCATGTTTTCGTACAATAACTGTTACACTGAAATTTCCAGATTTGAAACAAGTCAGAGTCCTCAGTATCTTGCGTATAGGCTAAAATGGTACCCTTAAATTGTACGTTTTTTAAATTTTAATTGATTATAAAAGAATCGAAAACGTATTTACCAAAAATTACAAAGCAAGTCTTCAAAGCTAGTAGAGTTCGATTGTTCTAGCGTAGCAAAGATACACTAAATAATGCAGATTTTTGACGTATTTTGACGTATACAAATTGATTGAATATAGAATTTTGACTTTATTCCTAGTTAGATCTTAATAATTATTAGGATTAGGATAAAGCTCGGTTTCATTTGGCAAAACGTAATTATTTGTTTTAATCCAAAATAATAGTGTGGGTTTTTTTGCTGGTATAGTAGTAATTTTTTTTTCGATGATGTGAGCACTGCATTTAGCCGCGCTTGTTAGATTGTCGAATGTACTTGCGCGTTGCATCATATGTGGCGACGACGACGATGACGATGATGAAGATTATAAAGAAAATAATGGATTTCACTATTTTTGGTATGCACGTATTCCTTTCATCATGACAGGAAATTTTAATTTTGATTTTCATGTCATGAGAAAAATTATTCTCATTAAAAAATACACTGGATTTGGACTTACGACAAGAAAACTGAAACTATAAGTACTAAATGATGAAATGTCATCATATTAGACGATTTTCTTCAGAATTGTGGCATTTACCAAACCTGGGCCAGTTTAAAGTCTGACTCAGAGATTTCCAAATTTAATTTTTTTGTGTATAAATTAAAAATAGTCAACTAGAACTAAAGATAGTGACCTAAAATGCCCAATTCCAAAGTTGGAGATGTATCGGATTTTTCGTTTTCAGGCATAAACCTTTATGTATAGTATATCAGTGCCATAGGATACTGGTGTTATAATAACAAAATTTCCCGGATCCGGAATTTTATAACATTTGTATTTTTCAATATGAGGACTCTGATTAGCTTATAGCTATTTCACCCAGTGGATTAGTAGATGTGACAAGCTTTATTGTATATGCAAAAAAACACGACTTTCTTTGAAAAATGAGGGCGCCCTCATCTGGAATCTCTGAGGTCGGGCCTTTAAATTCCTTGCATTATTACGTTTAGAAAATGTGTACTTTTTAAAATGCAAGCAACTCATTCTATTTGGCCATGCACTTGTCATTGGTGAGGAAACATAATAGGAATGAACCCGAACAAAAAGGACCACCATATTCCCATAAAAATCGAACAAAACGACAACCGATCATCACAATGTTGACATAACACACACCACACGGGTCTAAAATATTGACATAATTCCTAAAGAAGTCAAATAGCAGTGGGCATTGACCAGAGGCATACTATCGCATGAGAGCGGAGAAATCGATTGAAGTATTTTTCGTCCCATTTAATGGGCAAATAATTGACCAAATTTCGCCAAGACAAACCAAAAATAGACAGAGCGTATTGAAGCTGAGAAGTGAGTAACTTCGCCTGGGTAAAATGTACTTTTGGGCCACTATATTGGTTGGCTTTTCACGCTTCTTTTTTTTCTCGCAGCTGTTTCAGTAAATTGGTTAGCTTGTGTGGCAATCTATTAAATTAAATGCTGAAAAAACAACACTGCATGAAATGTTACAGGAGAAAAACACTCATAAAAACACAAATGCTATCAAAAATGAAATCAAACGAAAGCAGTGTCAAAAGTAAAACAGCAAATTACAGTAAGGCGCGTGTAAAATACACTTAAAAATGCCTTCCGGAAACTTGAGTTTAAATATGAATGTAATATTATATTTTCATTTTTCTACTCCCGTGTCCAATAGAGTATTTATTTTGCTCTCAATGTAGTGATTCATTTCTTGAAGTAGGCTGTATTTACGTAAATGTTTTGCTGTGAATTTCATTAATGTGGGCAGAAAAATCTGTATGAAAAATATACTGTAACACCACTAGCGGGTGATGATGAATAAAAAGGACGGTTTTGGCGAACACGAATTACGAATTAAAGGAAAGATAAAAATGACGATACGATCTAAGGGAAACTGGGATGATGAGAACAACAAAAACAATGTGATGATTAATGACGACGACTGAGTAAACGACGGACGATGATGACGATGATGACAATGATGATTTGATGATGATGATGAAAAATGACGACGATGGATGAATGGCAACGAGGATGATTAATAACGCCGATGACGACGACGGTGACGATGACGACGATGACGCGATGATAATAACGATGATGAGATGATGATGATTAATAACGAGATGATGATATGATGACGATGACGACGACGACAACGACGATAATCGGCGATCATGGCACGTGTAAAAATCCAAGAGTAACATGTGTGCAATGTAAACCAACATTAATGATATCATACTCGTTTTATAAAATGTTTTCATAATCGTCGTCATTATCGTCATCATCATGATGATGACGATAATGACGCTATTATTGAGAAAACATTTGGATAAAACGAAGTATGATATCATTAAGTTGGTTAAATTGCACATCAGTTACTTTCTTGGATTTTACACGTGTGATTTCCCTCACACCAACTTTTATCTTAGCTTTTCCAAAAATACATCCCAAGAAACCTTAGTGCAAAATTTCCCGTGAGATGTAGTAAGGCCTACGGTAGAATTGACTTCAAATACGTGAACACGAATGGGAAATTTTTAGGGGAAAATACTGTTCACGGCCAAACGGACCATACAAATCATGTGCTTTGATGTTGATGCTGATCTGAATGGAAAGGACTTGCTGTTGTGTGGCGGGGATAAAACTCCCCAAGCCCGGAGGTGGCAAGCTCACATGTCATGCGAGAAATACGGTATGATATTGATCTCATTTGCATGTTTCTAAGCTAAGGACGTCGACCTTTTTCCCCCCCTTTTAATGTAAACACAGCAATAGCGGGCTTCACTATTTCCAAGAAATAATTTACTTAATAATATGCATGAAAGCTTGAAAAAACAAAAAAAATACAATTTTGTTTGTTCTTTAAAATCTGGGGTTGGAACTACTTTGCGACCTTGTGATGAGAAAGCTAACCATCTACAGCGCCTCTTTGCTGTGTTTTATACTTTTATGTGAAGCTGCAGGCTGTCCATCTATATGCAAGCCGACACCTAGATTAATTTCATACTTTCATGTGAGTAGAATGATTAATTCTTCCAATTTGTTTGATTTTCTAAATTCTTTACTGTCCAAAAATTACTGTGAATATAGTTTTAAGTTGTGTGTGGTTTACGGTGCATTTGAGGAGAACAAAAGTATCACGCTCATAAAAGATTTTCCAACGGAATTACCTCAGGACCTAATAAATCAGCGAGGGCCAACACAGGCAAACAGGACCCTGCACAGGACACCGTTTATCGGCACAGACTCAGTGCAACATTGGAAGTACTAATGTGTGTCTCCCTCCGAAGTCAGTGGCTTTTTGTTGGGTTTTGAATTTGTATCCATGAAGTTAATTCCGAATTTAGATGGTGTGAACGAAGTTAGCCTCGGAGGTTTTTACTAAGTGGGGCTGGGCCATCCACGTTAGTAGTTTCAATGAGCAGAACTGTATGCTATATACGTTAATAGTTTAATCTATTACATTGGGTAAATTTACTTTCTAATAAATAACAACACTCCTTACTCTTTAAGAAACGTAATAATGACACCTGTTTCTCGTGAATTAATGATCTAGTAAGAATAATGCAAAACTAATGGCGGCTGTCAGGGTATTAGGATAATAATAATATAAAAAAAAATACAGAAAATATTATTGACAGACATCCACCCTTCATATCACTCTAAATGTATTCAAAAGATGATGCGCAGATATGATCATTTAGAGCTATAAATTATATAATCAGTGCGACCCCTTTATATCATGAACAGGGGTAATATGGGTGACATGACCGGGCAGGCCGGACAGATTTATTGGGGGTGGCAGGACTTCGAAAAGGTGGATTTTTTTTTTGTACAAATGGCCCTAACCCCCGCTCCCCCTAAAAAACCCTAAAATGGTCCTTTTTTGACTTTTGAGCATCTCTTCACCAAAAAGTGTGAACTTTCTGTTAAGGGTTCTCAAAAAATGTGGAACCTTTTATCGGCTAATATATTCCCCGTGGTAAAACATTTCCTACATCCATGGTAATCCAAAAGAAAGCAAGAAGCTAATTTGTGAACAATACAATCGCAATTAAAAGGGTTATAACTTGTAGAGCCTTTGAAAGTGGGCAGCTCACTTAATCATATCACGTTGTGCCAAATCTTTCCTGGATTCGCCGGGTTTTTTAAAATCAAGTGTTGCAGCCGTCCTGAGCAGACGTCCGATCACCGTCGGATCAAGCAGTTCCGAAATCACAAGATTCACAGACACACGGTCGGACGTGGTTTGGCAAACGGCAAACCGCGCCCTCTCACGTGCCAAAGGGGAATAATCGCGAGATGCCAGCATGGCAAAAGATGGCGCACAGTGGTGGAAAATAAATTGAAAACAAAGGCCCGGGGTTCTCAAACCACAAGTTCGCCTGCTTCGCGCTTAACTGTAAGACAAAACGAAGCACACCAGAGTGAAAACTGTGCGAGTCCAGGGTGTCCCAAAAAGTTGTTCAGCAGATAAACTCCCAATTTCTTAATAGTTTTAATTCCCCCACATTTCAGTTGACACCAACCTAGGGGTCACAAACATTTTCCATTGTGAGATATTAATCTTGCCCAAGTTTAATCCCCCCCCCACCGAGCGTAATCTCAAGATATGTTTAGGAGTAGACCCCGGTTTGCCTTTATTCTTTACTTCCTGCTCATTCATTTGACACACACAAGGGGTCACAACATTTTCCATGTGGAGATATAATCATGAGAAGTCCTCAACAAGAGCTAACTAAGATGTTAGGAGTAGCACCCCCGGGTTGCATTTTGATAGTATTCTATACCTCTCAATCTTTCATTTGACACCACCCTAGGGGTCACAACCATTTTCGTTTGTGGAGATATTAATCTTGAAATGTCCCACATGAGCAAAGTAAGAGACATTTAGGAGTCGCACCACCCCGAGGTTGCATTTATAGATTCTATACTTCTCATCTGTCATTTGATACCACCATAGAGGTAAAACCATCTTCCGTTTTGAGATAATTAATCTGAAAGGTCCCCCACATGAGCACAAGTAAGAGACGTTTAGGAGTAGCACCCCCGGGTGTGCATTTATAGTATTATATTCTCAACTCTTTCATTGATACCACCATAGAGGTCATAACATCGTCCGTTTTGGAGATATTAATCTTGAAATGTCCCCACATGAGCACAAGTCAGAGACGTTAAGAGTAGCACCCCGGGTTTGCCTTTATAGTATCTATACTTATCACTATTTCATTTGATACCACCCTAGAGGTCACAACATCTTCCGTTGGGAGATATTAATCTGAAATGTCCCCAACATAATCATAACCAAGAGATGGTTAGGAGTAGCACCCCGGTTTGCATTTATGTATTCTTTATTATCCTGCCTCTTTCATTTGACCCACCCCAGGGTCACAACATTTGTCCATTGTAGAGATATTAATCATGATGAGTCATGCAAAAATCCCTTAAAATTCACTAAATTAGTAAAAATATGAAAATTTATTCAATTTGGCAACACTAGTTTGAAAAAACATGTGACCACATTTTAAATTGAGTCCCCTACGGGTCCAGAAAGCCTAGAAAATGCACAATTTGCGTATTTTCATTTTCCAAGAATGTACAGACTGGCACCCAAAAGACTGACCAGAACTAGAAAAACTATGTCATAAAACATGGGCAACAGATCTAGCCAATGAGTTAACCTTTGTTGTGGTGTACTCCCCCCCCTTTTTGATAAGTCTTGTTTGTTCACCTTTTTTGTACCCCACCAATCATAACCAACGCCATATCCTGCCAAATAAAACACACATGCTGACCAATTTATTGCAAGGTAAACTACTGAATCAAATTCTTTTTGAGGGGTAGTATTCACACTGACCATTGACAACCTGAGTAAATTTGTTGAAATGGCCCAAGCATTTAGCATAGTTGCACTTTTAAATAATCAAGAATGGCCCCTTAAGTGGCCCACATGCTTTTGACCACAATTATGATTCCACACAAAAGATGTACCACATAGAAGTCTCATGTAGCGAAGGAATTTTGCATATTTCCAAGTTTTTTTTTTCTTTTTTTTTCTACATTTACGCGATACAGCAATTACGCATATTTTAATTAATCAAGGGCATCAAGCAATGCCCCTTTAATTGACCACTTGCACTTTGACCGCAATTGTGATTCACAAAAAAGATGTACAGAATAGAAGTCTCATGTAACCAAGGAATTTTGCATATCAAATATACCATTTCAGTGATACAGTTATGCATATTTAATTAGATCAAGTGTATCAAAAAATGCCCCTTACTCGGCGCACCAAATGCACTTTGACCCAATTATGATTCACCCAATAGATGATGCATAGTTTTTCAGCAGCGAAGGCATTTTGCCTCTCCGATGTACGGTTCAGACTTACAGGTAATACGCATATTTTTAGCTCATTTGCATAACCTAAGCCGCATGTTTCACACACGTTCAAATTGCAAAAATAGTATGCGACCATGATAGGCTCTCATGCAGTGAAGGAAATTTTCGTATCCAATGTTTACCGTTTCAAAATTATAGCCATTCGCTGTTTTTGCCTATAATTAGCTCATTTGCATTACTTAATTTGCCCGACATACGACCACGAAATTTAATCAGTTAGAGAATCTCCAGCCGCCTCCTTCCACCCAAGTTACTCTCATACGCCTCGAACTCAGAAACTTGACCCACCCCTTGCGGGAAAATTTTCGTTAATTAGCAATTAGAAATTTAATTAGCATATTTACGCCCAAAATCTAATCAGGTCGAGAACTCGTGGACCCGCTTCTTCCACCACGTTACATCATCATAGAACGTACGGAACTCCAGTAAATCGTACACAAGCCCATGAACAAACGGACGTAAGGCACACCGACAGCCATGACAGAAGACAGACAGACAGACAGACAGACGGACAGACAGAAAGAAAGACAGACAGAAAAGCGATTACTAAGTCTCTGCCGAAACAAAGTTCAGGCGAGACAAAAAGCTGTTACTCTTCCAAGTTCTGTAGCATGTTTGGCTTAATCGGTTTTTTCTCTCTTCTGTTCAGTCGTAGTAAACAAGTGATGAATGCAGAGAAGCAAAAAATCGTGTTAAATATGCAACACTAAACTGTGTTAAGCTGTGGTGTTATTTGGCGTGTGTTAATTAAAGGGATTAACACTGTCTATGGTGTCAAAACAATATCCTAAAATGGGATTAAGACAGCTTTTGGTGCATTCTTGTAGATCAAAGGATATATAACAATTCCCGTACTTCCAATAATGTCGAATATTACACCAGCTACTTTTAACACCAATCATGATGTTCATAACACCGCAGGTGCGTCCTTTATTTAAGCCGGACCAGGTTAGATTACACCGTAGAATCAAATCAACACCCAGGGCGTTGGACAAAAGCAAAATCAACACCATGGTGGTCACATAGGAATCTGACACCAGCAAATAACACCAGCATACCATGTTAAAACACACGCAGTGGCATATGATGTATTTACACAAAACCTTAGTGTTTCATTAAAAACCAGTTGTGTGTCCCTATGCAATTGAAGCCGGACCGTTTTTAAATTGAACACCCGTGGTGTTAATATTAACGCCACAGTTGTGCACGAAGGGCCCTAATAGACCTATTATTTTGGATGAAGATGGGCACCTGTACGCATCAAAAAAATCTAAACTTGTGTCAGAAAACCAACGATAAAAAAAGATCCATTACAATACCAATGAGTAATTAATTACTCTTGGATGGGCAAGGAGTCAACCTTCGATCGTTGAGATGTAAAACAATTCCAAAAATAAAATATAGGACACATGTACAGGATACTAGTCCGTCTTAGAACCAGACCTCGAGCGCGCAGCGTGAGGTCTGGTGATATTGTATTCCCCAAGCTTTAGTTTTTCTTTACCGTACGTAACCTAGGTGCGGGTGAAAAACCCACCCGCAGGACACATTACCCTATCCCCCCCCCCCCCCCCCCCCATTACCTCTATATCTGAAGCATTTCAACATCGAAACTAGATTCTATAAATACCTGAGACTATCCCGAATCAGAATATTCACCCCAATCACAGATTTTTTTATCTCTTTCATGTCAAAATCAAACGAATAATTAGCCTCTCGGTGCCCAAAATTCGCCTCTTGCAGTGGCGAAACATATAATTAGTCTCTACACCGATGCATCACGTACGCACATCGAGCACATACATTCTACGATAAATACTAGCTCAGTCGACGAAAATTTCTAGTGTCATACGGTTATGGTCATGTGTCATATTATATTATTATTAAAAAAAACTAAAAAATTAAAAAAAAAAAAAAAAAAAAAAAAAAAAAAAAAAAAAAAAAAAAAAAAAAAAAAAAAAAAGAGTAAAATTTAACTCAAGTTTTTTCAATTAGAACTTCGCTCACGTCGTGCTCGCCTCGTTGGCGTAGATTTCCGAGGTGAGCAGTGATCACCAAGATACATTTACATCCGTTCATATGTGCATCCTTGTTCATGGTGCGTTATGTGATACAATCATGGCCATGCACACATTCAGAAAGTTCCGTCAAATTGAAATAGTCCGTATTTTTGTTCCGTAGAGCATTTTATAACTATATTTAATTGATATATACCTCATATATAGATCCCTGTCATCTGATTGTTAAAGTGGAGGCATAAATTCAACTAGCTTCAAGAATGAACCAAAAATGAACTATTCCCAGGGAGAGCGGGCATCTCATTCATGACCTATGCCCTGGACACCTCTTCCCAACATAGATACTGCTGTACGGACTATATATCCTCCTATTATGCGTGTACATATTGAAGCTGGTGTAATAGATCGCATTTGCATTTTGCGGATATGCCCTAACCATCCTGGAGTCTGGCCGAACTGACAGTAAGGAGTAAACAAAAATGTTAGTGTCAAGTCTGATGCAGGGGCTTGGCAAGGAAATGGCTGAATCGGCATGACCTGTATTCATGTTATCTATGAGCTTGTTTAAAGATCTGAAGGAATCAGAGATGCAGCTCAAGGGGCTAATACCAAAACGGCAGTACAATTACACCGTGAAGATATTCGAGGATTATAATTGGACACGATAACGGC
>JAMKCH010020725.1:0-39407 GCA_023653785.1 Ophioderma brevispina | reverse complement strand
TTCACCAATTATCTTACCCCGATTGCATGTCACTCTTCGGTGGGGGAAGATCGCCTGTGGTTTCCCGTTCGGGCCCTGAGTACTATAAACGTAAGACTAGTTCTGCTCGGGCTCGAACGACTCGTTGTTTCTTACCACTCATCCCCCATGGGTCCGCGTCAAAAGCGACAATTGCAGATGGATTGCGGCTGTAATTATGATTCCAACGTGGTGATAGGAGCTTCCAAGCTCGAGCCCATTCTGTCCTTAACATCGCGTCCTCGTGGGCCTACCACCGCGGAATCAGCATTGCCGAAATCTGCGAGGCTATGTCGTGGAGGGCTCCCACTACGTTTTCGTCAGTGTACTACCGAAATGTGGAAACTCCACAAGAGAATGTTGCGAGAACTCCTGCAGAAACAACCAAAACTTCTACATTATTCATAAAGTCTCCTATCCAGTCGCCGACGTTGACGCGCGCCTCGGAGTATTCCGTTGCCAGGTGAGCGTTAATACCCCGATTTTTAGTTATGCCTTTATGCCTTTAACATATTTTTCTTTTGTTTAGTGCTGGTCTTACCTTTGGCTGCATTCTGTTGCTGCTCTGAAATATCATGCTCCACCTCCGACTGAGTGTGCTAGTCGGGTGTTGATTGAATAATTCTCAACGGGGTTAAGGCATATATTTCAGTCACATTGGTTAAAGAAATCAGTTCAGTGTAATGATTTATTCAAAACACATTAATTTTATACATCATCTAACGGAAGCCTGATTTCCTTTTCAATGTTGACTTCCCGCTTCCGGCCGCCCACAGCATGATATGTTCACGCGTCCTGTGGGTTTTGGAGCCAAAACGGAATTAATGAAGAGCATAGTTCGACAGGGTGTGACCTGGGTCACTGGTTGGACCATTCCTTTTTTAGGGGTGTTATTATGGTATTTGGGGCATTCCACTTCTCAGAAGGGAAATGCATATATTTAAAAAAACAAAAAAACTAAAAAATCAATAAAACTCATTTGTAAATAAACAAAATGTTTTTGAATAATTTTTACTATTATAGAAAGAAAAACTGGCACATTTGAAAATTAGTGCAACCCTTTTACATGTGTTAACTCCCAGCTGAAATATTTTTAGTCCAATCAACACATTTTTGTGTAATGGAATGATTTTGCAAAAAAACACACACTCATAGTGGTTTTATTCATGATACCTAAAGTTCACAGTCCCTTGAACTGTGAAATCTCATTCCTAGCACTTTCAAAAGCTTCCATTCACCATTGTAGTTAGAAAATCACCCTCTCTGTGTGGGTATGATAATAATACCCAAAACATAAAGCCTCAGTTCATGTCCAAAGCATGTACACTGATGCCCCGACTGTGTCCTTGGTGGGATGAGCACATTGTATTCATAGTGAGTGTTTTAAACCACAGAAAATACACTTAGAGTTGTGTTCTTTGCATGCATGATGTTTGACCAAACCGTCACGTTTTGTTACAATTGTAATTTACATTTGATGATAAAAGAAGTCTTTGGCATTACGTGTATAAAGATATGGTATTTTGTGTGTAAATTTATTTTTTTGTTCTCCTAGGTCATAGTCAACCATATGAGAACAAATTGAAGGAAGTTTTAGATTTTGTTGTAAATGAGCCGGTTCTCGCTAACCAAAAAACACACACCCATATAATTAATTTGGTCCATTTATTTCAACTTAAAAACTTTGAACTGTCAATGTTGTTAAAAAATAGGTTATGTTGTCTGCAAGGACCAATAGTTTTTTTGCATGCCTAGTGCTAGTGAGTCCACACTGGTGACTAATTAAAGGTGCAACAAGAGATTTCAATCATCCATATTTTCGTGATATGTAGTGATTTATATAGATAGGTACATGTGATAAGTTCTCAGCTTAATCATTTCAGATGGGGATTTTTTGGGAAAAAAAGCTTTACACCAGTGCAAAATTCAGAATTTTCACATTTTTAGAGGAACAAATGTTATTTGAAATCTCTCGTTGCACCTTTATTTGCTTCCCCTTTCTCTCTTAAATGGAAAGAAGGGGGTTCTGAAATCACTAGCCTTTCAATTGTTTTAAAGGTTGCTTGTTTAATCGTCTTTGGGACCATCTGTTTTACCACTTCCAAACATCTTGTGCTTCTCGACACCCACATTGTTAATGTTGCTCTCAGGGCTGTTTTAGAGATTTTCTAGGCTTTTGTTCTTTGTTAGAAAAATTAAGTATTGAAACATGCTCTGAGGGTTTGTTGTAAATACTATAGAGGCCCCACTTAACAGGAATGGATTAGAAGCGATAATGCGAGAGGATCAAAAAATGTGGAAAGTATTTTTTTTTAATTTATAAATCGAGATAATTCCATATAAACGCTTTAATGTAGAAACAAACCACCAAATAGTGAAAAAAAATGAGATTGAGGAAATTGTCATACCGCCTCCTGTAAATAGACATTCAGCGACGGCGTCGCAAAACTCTACACTAAAAACAGCTGATTGTGGTTTACACCATACAGAATAAAACAAAGATCAAGAATGTTTGTGTTTGAGGTCAAACTGATTGATAATGGTGCACAATATCACGCTTAAAATCTGGCATATTTACCGGAAAAGGCTTTTTTGATCTCAAGTCTTGAATCTGTGATATGCACGTATAGAATTACAGAATCAGATAAAGCACGCCTTGTCTTTACTACCACAGATTCAAGACAACCACTTGCAGGTTAGGTCACAATCATGCCAATAACAAAAATACAAAAAAAGAAATTTGATGGATTTTTCGATGTTTCGGGTTAGCAAATTGCTGCTTAATCCCTTTAACATTTTCTCTTTGATTTCAGTAACTGATGAGCACTGCTGTGCCTGGTCTGACACCCCAGGCTGGATCGGCAAGGCTTACCATTGTTGTCAATAATGTGAATGATAATCCTGTACTCTATGCGGCACAATATGCAAAAGTCAAGAAAAATATGGTGAGTACCCTAAACCGAACAGTGAACCCATTCTTAACTCAAACCCTTATGCTAACCCCTAATTTTTAAGGCCTTTTAAAATTGAGCTAAAATGTGTCACATGTTACAAGACAATATCAGTGATTCAACCGGAAAGAGTCAAAATATTTGAAACTTGCAAGAGTAGCTTTAATGTGAAGGATAAGTCTGTAGAATCACAGGAATTATTTTTCCCCTACTGAAAAATTGACAGAAAAGGTTGAAAACAACAGCATTCAATGATATGATTCAGCATATGATTCAATTATGTGTTACAGTGAGTGTCCGTACGGACAGTAATGACACAATAATTCCGATTTTGTCCTTATTTGGGGTTCTTTTTGGGGGCCTTTTCACTTTTGATGTATGTTATGATACCTTGTTACTTGTTACAAAAGATGCAAAAATCTGATTTTTTGGATGATTTTTTCGATTTTCTGATTGATCGAAATCACTGTATTGCCTTTAAGATAACCTGAGGCACTGACATCACTTTAGAATCTCTTGAATGTTTTGGTAATTTTTGTTTAATCCTGTGCTGCAAATGATGGGATTATAGTCAGGACTTTCACTCATGGGTGATGAAAAAATGCCGATAAAGAGCCTGTGCAATTTCATGCAGTGTTTTGAAAATTAAAGGGGGGGTGGCCTGATTTCATATTAAACTTTTTCTTTTGATTAACAACCTTGACCCCCATATCCCATTTTGATGAATGATTATGCCAATATTTCAATCCATTTTGATATAGCTATTTTTTAATAAGCCCCATAAATACGTAAATTAAGGCTCATAATCGGACACCAAAATTGATCACGTTTTTGCTCATAGCATCCACACCAAACAGAAACTTTTCAGTGCCAAGATTTCAAAGGGTATATGATAAAAATAGTACCTTTCTTCCCGACATATAAATCATTACCACTTCCAGTGAAATGGGGAGGCTCCTGGCCGCGATGGCCCTTTAACAAGACTATTCCCATGTAAAAGCTGAATGTTTAGGATTATTATCACAATCTATTGAAAACTATGCAATCCTACTTCTGTTTTAATAATACACATGTACCTGTTTGACCCCATGCAAATTGTCTCTTTTATTTTAGAACAATTTTTAAGCATGGCAACACATTTTGACAACTGATATGCAAGCGCTGTTATCTCTGGCAAAAAATCAGGACAAATCCATTGTGGAATCATGCCATATGAGGCCTATTTTTATGTTATACTGCCCTCTACATGCCCATTCTCCATAGTAAAAATGTGGAAAACTAGATTTTAGGAACAATCATATTCCCACATGATTTCTGAAGAATTTACACAGGATGTATTTATTGGGACTCAAATAATCCAAATCATTTGTCAAAACTGTGTCGCCATGAAATTTTTGTTTTCATATCTGTTTTGTATGAAGACTTTCACATCTGTAAATATAATCGTATCATGCACAGATGTGGTTGATGAAAACACTGACGATCTGCCAGTAACCCAAATGAAGTCACAATTGACCCTCGGAGCATTTGTTTGACATAGAACAAGAGGACACCATTACCATGGTGACAAGACCTGCAACACATGGTTACGGCCAAAGGTGGAGGTCACAGGTCAAAACAGGCCCGTCTCGCTGCTGAAGTTGCAAACACAGAATCGGATAACAACAGGAGCTCTTGCCCATTGTGATCTTGATCTTCCAATTCCCCAAGGCAAGTATTAAGCGGATTTAAGGTGGTTGTAAAATCCCCTTGTACTTGTAACTATCTGAGGTGCAGAATACAAAAATACATGTAGCTTGATGGTGCATTAGAAATGCTATTATTATTATCCTCCTTGTTTGAAATTTAACTACTTTGTTTCTCCAGGGAGAAAGGATGGGTATTTATTAATCTTTTCCTGGAGAGGCCAGTGCACACAAGTGTTGAAAAAAACCCTGTGCGCTTGGCCGGACATGAACCAACACCTCCGTATTACTAGCAGGCACTCTTACCAATTGAGCTAATAAGTCTTGTTGCCTAGCAAATTCTTCCCACTAAACTCACTTGAACTCAATCAAAAATGATCAAAAACACCCCCTTTATTGGAGCTTTTGGCAATCAACAGGGTGTTGTCAAGCCCAGGCACAAGTCATTTACTAATTGCTATGACAACGAAAATATGCCCATATCCAAAAGTACTCATTAAACCCAAAGGTGTGCAGGGTGGTAGACATTAGCAGACACCTCGACACATTTGATGATGCCAATTGTCTATTTTCATATGGTCAGTCAGATTTCATTCTCATTCCTTCTAAGAGTGATTGGTCTCTACAATTCGAGAAAAAACTGCTAGAGTGTTGAGGCAGGCATAACATTAATTCCATTTCAAATAGAGGACTCGCATTGGAAATCGTGGGAGACGTGCCTGCCCTTAGGACTCCTTTCATGCCAACAGACCCCATCTTTCACATAAGCATCAGTTCTTGTCCGACTTTTAAATCAAACCCCAAACAAAATTGGATGGAATTAAGTCCACTTCCTTGTTTCTGACCAAGGGCGTCAAGACATCCATTTTTATATCTCAAAATCAGTTTCATAAATCCCTATGTGAAAATCTAAACAGGACTTACTGCCTCAACCCTGGAGGGATTTTTTTACACATTGACTTTACTCCGCTGCCATTTTGCTCCCCACCAGGAATAGTTGGAACAAAGTTGGTGGGCAAATAAAGCAAACGATTGGAATAGGTTGGTAGATTGGACCCCGGGGAGTTGACAGCCTAACTTGGATTATTTTGTATGAATATTGATGGAGTTATCCAATTTAAACTAAGAAGCTGATTCAATATTTTGCCAGGCTTAATTGTAAAAATTCTTTGGAGCTGACATACTCCCAAAGCCAAACTACAATGTCACATGGTACTAGTAACAAGGAGGGTATTTTAAACTGTGACATTACAGATAGCCAAACTGTACCCTATTGCTGTGCATCCATATGGAGATATTTTTAATGCAGCTCCATTTAGCTCAATTTGTATATCTCTTGTATTTCAGATATGAGTTGAGTTGGCTAACACAACTACATTGACATACAAGCCCAATATTGGCTACTCGGGAAAGATGGAGGAACTGCGTATACTTGCCAGGGACAATAAATGGAGCTTTTCACAATTGATATTAAGCTCCTCTGGTTGATGTGATCAGTCAAAGTAAGGGTTTGAGTTTTGTGTTTTGTACTCATTTGTATTCTTTTGTCTCTCCCTTGTCTTGTACATTTTATGTCTCTCTTGTCTCTTTGTCTGCGAATCATACAAGTAGGAAAGTGACACAAAGCTCACATCCAAACTGAGATTTGCATTTTTGTCAATGCACAAAAAAATCAGACATTGTCATTCATTAATAAAACTAGGCGGTCCCGGGTTTCGCGATTCAACTGGGTTTCGCGATCAACTGGGGGTTCCCGATGATTACCTGTTGATGACCGGCCAAAAAAAAACCATCAACAATCGACCTCACCAATTTTCATGTCCATACAAGACCAGCGATTACCCCCATTTGAACCTTGATGACCCCCACTACTTTTGAGCACTAACCATACAAACTCGTTCTGTCAGGGGCACCCACCCCCCTCGTTCAGGACGTGTGACCTTCGGTCTCCGGAAAATAGACGCGGTCATACAGACAACAGACCACCTGTATTAATAGATATAGATAATTTTGACAATTAGTTTCTTGATGTTTTCTACATCAAGAAATAATTTTTATTTTCAACACATGCTCAAAAATAATGCTCACTATAAAAACAGAAGCAACTACTGGAGATGTAATTTTATTTGGTCGTTTTGCCGACCAATGCATTACACCCACTGCACCACTTACCTACCTTACGTATTGTGCACTAAAAAATCAGTGAAGTTATATCCATCAATTACCATCTCATTCAAAATCTTCAGGACTAGAAGTATTCCAGTAATTAAAATGAGGCTACGAAATTCTTAATGAAACCCTCAACAAAGTATGCTTTTGTTAACTATTAAACCTCCCACTTTCAGCAAATTCTCCTGGCCAGCCTGAGTATTCTGCCTATGAATTTGACGAGTCTGTTGCAGTGGCATCCTTAGATCTGGAAATCTTGCACGGACAAGCAGCGTTGGTAAGATGGCTACTTGTTTAGAATTGTTACCAATTGTTGTAGTGATTTTTAAAGAGTTCCTGCTCTAGGCTTATATCCAAATCCCCTTGTGTCTCCTCCCCACAACACTAACCATCGAAGAAAACCCGGCCACGTTTTTATATGCTTGTGACATAGCCATAAAATGAGCAATGGTGGAATCTCTACCTATTATTGTATTAAACGATCTTTTGTGAAAATCACCCATACCGTTTGAAAAACAGAAAGCCAACTATTTAATCAAATTATTGTGTCAAATTATCTATCCCTCTCCCCTTTTTGATATTTTAATGCTTTAGGCTTAAGGTCGTTCATACTTCTATGAATACTGCCTGTCATTGCTTGCATAAATTTACCGCGAGGTTCCATCGACTTCCCTACACTCCTAATTGATTGACAGTGCAGTCAATCACGGCACCGGATGTAGACATTGCAGTAAAATCATTTCTAAAGATTGACATAAAAATACTGCCCCCGCACTGCATCATGATTCCATCACCAGTTTTAAATATTTTAACGTTGTTGCAGTACTGCATTGTATTGCATCATGATGCTATGATGCAGTAAACGATTTTTGGTAGACTTCAATGCAGTGCAGTGCAGTTAATCTGGAAGGGACCTTCAATCAATGCGTATATTATTCATGTTTAGCTTTTTCCAACCACTATATCTTTCACTCACTACCTTTTGCAGAAGAATTAATTCCTTTCTGGTCAAGTGAAATTGCCACGCATTACAATGAGTTGTTTGTCTACTTCTGATTAAGATGCCATGTGGCCATGAATTAAACATACAAATTACCATTGTTTCAATAGGTATCCAACCAAATAGGGGGCATTTTCCACGTTGTCCTAACCCAATTAACAGTGACTACAAACTACAAATAAATTGCTTTTAGAGAGGCAGAAAGACCATAATAATTAATATTTGACGTATGATGAGCTGAACTGAACCCTCAGGATTCAAAGTGGTAATGTCGGAGCCCAAGAATGGCCACTAGAGGTAGATACATCCCTGAGATCGTTTGTGACGATTCATGACGATGAGGTGAGGATACCGAAACACTTATGAAATTTTCATACAGAGCAATCTAAAAATGTACCTTTTTTAAACATTTCCTCTCAACCCTGTATTGTGTGACCCCCAAACTTGTTTGAAGGGCCTATAAACTGTCCTGTAGCAAAATATTCAGAGAAAGTTTGTACTCTGTCCGATTCATGGAAAGTGCATGGTCTAGCGGTTAACAAGCTTACCTCTGGAGCAAAGGGTCCTCGGATCGAGTCTCAGTGGGACCACTTGCCGGATTTCATAACAGGGAACTCCAGGGGGGATTTTGATTGTACCAGAATATTGATTAAACCTGAAGGGCCCCCTTTCTCCATGGTCATTTGAAATGGGCAAATGAACCATAAGCTGCACTATAACCCCCCCGGTGTGAGTTTTGGTTTAGTGGTGTTTGGAATGTGGCAATATTGCGGTGTTTAAGCGGCGCCTCCAAGTTGCATTGTTTCTGTCTATATTATTACGGGTTGTAAAGTCTCTAGCAACTTGGCCTACAGGCCACGATTGAATAATAAACCTGAATTAATTATACTCAACATTAAAGGTGCTTGTTTCCGATTAGTCTAGTGGTGGGCTCTACATCATATGAGAGACGGCACGTTCACTTGTACGTACTCCCCATCAAGTATCGTGGGGAAACAACTAAACCTGCGGTTTTGTTGATGGTAGAAGCAAGACTGTCTTTTGCAAAGACCCTTGTCAATGCCCAGGCTAACATGGGGTTAACCCTTAAACAGTGCGTTTTTTCTTTCTTGGGAATGATATGGATTTGATGGCTCAAAGTTCAGGACACAATGAGAAAAATACCGGAGCCTTATTCTGATAGCGAAATTCGTACTAGTTGGTCCGGGTAAATCGGGGGAGGGGGGTTCCCAAGCGATCGGAACACACGCACCTTTAAAGGCCGACTCACAGAGATTTCCCGATGAGGGCGCCCTCAATTTTCCAACAAAATTGGTGTTTTTGCATGTACCTAAGGCGTATCCATAGACGAATCACTGTGTGAAATAGCTAAGCTCAAATCGAAGTCCTTCGGATATAAATCACATCTTTGTTTAAAAAAATCCGGATCCGAAATGTTGTTATACAAACAGTAGCCTATGGCACGTTATACCCACATAAATGTGTACTGCATCAAATCGACAACTACTCCCGCTTCCAGCTCAAAATGGAATGAGCATCTAAGTGACCTACTTTAGTTCTAGTTGATATTTTTAACAAAAAATATATTCAGAAATCTCTAGTCCGACTTTAAAAATATCTCTAAACTAACTATCATGTTGTTTGAGTATTTCAGATCACATACATTACTATAATCACAAAACAAAATATTCTTTATTCTCATTGAATTGCTAAAATATTACTTAAAAAGGTTTGCTTGTGAATTGCTTCATTTAAAGCACTTTAATTTTTAATGTTGTAGATTTTTTTTATTTTTTTTATTTTTTTTAGGCATTTTGCTTTTAGTTACACTGCCGTCTCTTTTGCAACCTTTTCATCACTCTCTATTTAGAGAGAAAAAAAATTTTATAAGGATGGATCCAACTAATGTTAGTTTGTTGCATGATCAATCTGTTGGTTCTTATTGATGCTCTATATTTGTGCTAAATATTTTTGTTTACCTCATCATATGAGTAAGTCAGAAACGCCGACACGTGGCTGATAATGAGAAGAGTGTTGATGTGTATTTGTCAGGAAAAGGTTACTTGGAATTAGAAGGGACAGTCATAAGTAAAGTAGTGGTTACAATAATTTCATATTACTTCTTAAGCATGTCCATCCAATTTGAGGAATACGTCATTTATTATTGAGGCATGACACTGCATACACCCACAACGTTGTTGTGGAACAACTTGTTGTTTGAAGGATAGCGCAATAAAGCATACTGTCAAGTGCCCTTAATTTAGTATCTAAATCTTTAGGGGGTAGCCATAAAATGGTAGTTTGGGCTCTATATCTTCTAAAAGAATGCCATAATACAATGAGACAAATATAGTCGTAGTATTGTAATGACATCAACACAACTTTGATAAATAAAGGGAATCTATAGACAATCAAACCACACTGTTAATGGTCACAGGGACATTTGTTCGATGCACACCCCATTCATTTCAAAAAACTGAGATTTGGTAGGTTTTTCTAATCTTAATTGCTATCCATCTACAGACTACATCCTGTGATGAGAAATGATTTTGGCGTCTTGGTAATAAACTAGTTGATTATTTGAGTACTTCCGATTGCAAATCTGAAATGAACCCTGTTATGTGGTGTTTTCCTACCTGGATTAATTTAGACCTGTTGATCCTTACAATAGCCGAACTATGAATCAAGTTTCTGTATCAAGAATTTCTAGGTATTCAAGAAAATCTCAAACACAGGGTGATGTCAAAAGTATACTGAATCCACAAGTGTTTGTATATTTTGTGATTCTTTTTGTTGGTTACAATGTAATTTTAGTTTAGTTTTGAGCCTTATTGTATAATTTTAGTTCAAAACAATTTGAATCAAACTGGTTTTCACAAACCATTCAAGTCATTTGATGTAGCAGATCTAAATTCCGCATACCAACTAGAATACAATTCCTGGGGGCCCCGATTTCTAAAGACCTCTATGTATGATAAGTCTTAAATATCCCTATAATACTTTAACACAGCAAATGCGTCGATGTTAGATTCTCAAGTATCGAACGTTGTTAGTTGAGCCTAATATTAAACATCGATCATGCAACTCTTAGGTTGAGGCTTTTACTTATTACTGCTGACCAGTAAGCTGAGCTGGTATCTTAGGACATGTCATAACTCACTACCTCAGATATCATTTCAAGCATCGGCCCGCTGTTTTCCCATTTGATTTCATATTCTGAACAAAAATAAAGGCCCTTGATCGTTGACCTAAAGCTGCAATAATTTTGAAAAATTGGCTTTAGTACTTAATATATATACCTATTTGAAAAATGTTAGATGAAACACGCCCTCAATATGGTTAAGAGTCTTGTGATATCTGCCCCTAATCATTCCTATAAGCTATAATTGCTTTTACATTTTTCCTCACAGTGCATAGAAGACAAGTGTGCAGCAATCGCCTTGCGACTACCTAAAAGCTTACTTTACAATTACCTTTGATGTTCAGCAAACTGAAGGCTTCTACTGTAAGATTATGGGGGAGACGACGACGAAGAGGATCCAGAGGTTTCAAGTGTCGTTTGATGTCCGGCGACCAGCGCTTGTGGTTCCCCCTTGGAAGCTGAAATACCATTCTCAACTCTGGTAACATATAGCATGATTGTCTTTTAATAGGGTCTTAATGAAGCAGATTTTGGCCACAGGTATAGTTTAAAACCAGCTTCGGATAGTGCTTACTTGAGCAATCTCTCCAATCAGTACAGTCATCGGAAGTTTTGATGGGTTATATACAAGTTGAATCAAAAACTCGGGAATTAATGCACATGAGAATATAAATTACTATGTTGTACTCTTGCTATTTTTTCTGTACAAGCAATATCAATCTTCAGAACTGCATACAATAACTGACAAAAAGGTCGTTTGTGAAGAACAGAGATAGCAATGTAGGTTGAGGTTACAGGGTCAGGTATATTTCATCATCAATCGAGCCACTAACGTACACTTTTGTAGACACCATTGCCATCTTTGTGAACTCATGCCATTATTTTGTTGTAAACCTTTGTAAACTTTATCTACTTTGCCAGCATTGTCCTAAATATATATTTACTAAAAGCCTCTTTTAGCGGAACTATCTGAGACGATTGCCCCGGTTTGATAGAAGTATTTAACAGTCGTAAATATGTTTAAACTAAGCAATCCAAGTTTCCACATTTTCTTTATCTTATCACTTTACCAAAGAGATTGGAGAATTTAAACATGACAGTCTTAACTGTTATTTAATCACTTAACTTTTTTATCTTTCAGTGCCGAACTTTCCAATCGGCACAGGTAGTTTGGCTGAGAATATAGATAGATAAGAGCCCTGTAATCAACAGAATAGCGAAATTAGCGGCTAATGTTTAAAAGTTAGACAAACAAAAGCCTGGGACCAAAAAACCGGATTTAAACACTACTAAACTACTACTAAACTACTTATAGTCCCTGGGCCAGAAAGGTTTCACTCCTAAGAAGTTACAACATGAGTTTGTTACCAGTGTGTAGCGACCCCATGGGGATAACCACAAAGGCATGCTAGAAATTCAGAAAGAGTAGCTTATGTCCAGCTCGGGTTCAATAAAGGTCACGGGGTGGTCATATAGGGCGAAAACATGGAAACTGCTCCAATCACTTTGAAACACGACAAACTGCTGATATGATCAAGAGCTAAAAAATGTACCGTCATAATCAGTCATAATTTTCTGTGACCTGTAGGTTAGGGGATACAGCAAATATATCCAAGGGTCAAACAACAAGTGGAAAATAAAAAATGGGGTTGCGAGTCCAGTATAGGTATTTTTCCATCAAAGAAGATTTAATATTTGACACCAGTCCACATAGCAGTTGGCGATGGGCGGAAAAGTGCCGCGGTATAGAGAACAAACAGGTTCCTACACACAGCGAGGAAATGGGGGGAGAAAAAAAATATAAAAGTACACATTTCTAAAAGGGGGAAAAACAAAGGGAAAAAACCCGCCCAAACGCCAATGCCCACGATTATGATCCTGAACTCAACTGCAACCCAAAAGGCCCCCACCCCACGTGTGTTTTGCATCTATATATACCTCTCCACATCATATACTGCATCTTGCCCACACACCCACAACAGAGTTGTAATAAAGGAGAGCTGTATTAACTCCGACAACTCAGCGCTGTCCATCGTATTGACTGTAAACATACCACACAGCCGGATGTTGGCTCGGGTCCGTGAAGATACAACAGTGTGAGCCGATGATACAATACACGCCTGCGCGTTCAACTAAGGTGTGCGCACATCCAATAGAAGGCGGCGTATTACAGCGTAAATGAGGGAGGGTGGTCGCAGGCGAAGTGATATGGGACGTATGTATGTGTAATGGGTGCAAAATGTGGAATAACACACCAGGCATCGAATACTTATAGTTTGGTGTGACGTTCTGCTCATAATAGACCGGACAAAAATGTAGACATTCCTTAGGGGTAATGACCCAGACCGACGGACCGCACAGCGCGACCGGAAACCCCCCCTGCGCCACGTCTGTCTGCCGGAGCTGTTCCCCAAACGAAGTCACACCATCTGGATCTTTTTATCAAACAAATCAGCAAAAATTGACACGAAAATTAAAATCGGGCGGGCCTGTGTAGTGTGTAACTTTCGCGCCTGCTGGACCTGAACGCGGGCCGGGTTACAGGCAGATGCAGACGAAGTTGGTGGAGGAGTAGGGTGTCACTAGCAGGGAGGAGGAGCGGGTGGATCAATTTGGTGTGACGAGATGGTGTGGAATAGACAATTCTGAATCAGAAAATAAATGAGATAAAACGGATCACTGATGGTGTAAACTAGCAGATGAAAGCCAATAGAATCTAGCGGACATGTAGCACGATCAAGAAAGCTTAGAGAAGCATTTTCTGGTACAACATGAGGGCGCAACTACTCCAGGTGTGCCAGGGAACGGGACTGACATGTAAGGGGGAGTACAAAAGCGTGGTACAAAATGCGGGCCGAACACACGGGGACATTACAATCAGCAGAGCACCAGACTAAGGAGCCATAGGAAGGGCACAGGTCGTGGTGGTGACGCCTTTCGTGAGGCAAAAAGGGGGTATGCCCAGGGTGACATGAGCGGTGTTTGGCTGAGAGGTTGGATCTGTAGATCTGCCAACTGCGCAGGCGTCAGGCGGGTTGACAGCAAGGCAGGGCACGCGACGCGAGCTGGGGGAGGGTGGTGTCGTTGGGGGTTAATTGTGGGCTAAATTTTTGCTAAACAAATAGAGGGTTCGGGGTGCCAATTTTCAAAGGGGCCTCCCCCCAAAGAGGTCTTTCGACAGGGGAGACTATGAGCAAAAAGAAAGGGGGGCCTGTGGGGTGGTATTTGAAAAAAATATATGGGGGTCAGTGGTGACGCCCGATGTTGGAAAATGGGTTGTCTTTACAGCCTTACATACCGTCACCTCCAAAATAGAGTTCCGTCCCCCGGACCAATGAGTTACTAGCTACGAGCGGACTGTCCGACAATGCGTGGCGTTATGCTGCAAGCCGGCTAAGGGCAGGCGTCATCTGGTGTACCTTACTGCACATCGCCACCGGTGGACACCCATGGGATTGACTGCACGCAGCTTCTCAGGACGCATCCCAGAATCGTAACGTTGTAGCAGTCATATGTAATGTTGTCAAACCGTAGCTTGATTGTCAGACCATGGAGGGCAGTGTAATCGACCTGCGTCGTCTGTGGAACGGAATACCATAAGGATCTGTACTGGCTCTCATGCTGTTAAACTTTATATCAGCAATCTACCTCAAACGACATTGGGACAGTGTGGCTACGCCGACGATCTTTCCCGTCTCCACTCGGACAGCAGCTGGGCAGAAGTAGAAAGTACACTTACTAGCAGAATATGACCCTACTTTGCAGCATATCTCAAGACCTGGACACTGAAGCGAGCTAAGCCCAAGGCCACCGCCACTGCCTTCCATCTCAACATACACCAAAGAGGCTCATCGACCTCAATGGAAAGCGCCTCTTCCTACAATCCTACACCAACTTATCTGGGAGTGAAGCTTGACCGGCCACTTCTTATCGCATCACCTCGAGTCCGCATATCCAAGTAGCTTCGAGATAACCGTCCGTGCCGACATTGCCTGATCCTCATGGGGCGGCCAGCCCACGATTCTACGCACCACCACCTTGGCTATGGTCTACAGCGTCTACATCCTGCTGAATATGCCGCCCCAGCATGTTGCAACAGCTCTCACACAAAGAAGCCGGACACAGTCCTCAACGAACCTTGAGAACCATTACTGGTTGCCTCCGATCCGTCCCACTCCATCTGGGTTTCTGCCAGTGCTTTCAGCATTGCACCTGCGTGCTTCGAGAGGAATCACACGCCAAACTGGTGAATACGGCTCTGCCGGACAACAAGCACCTGCTGCATAACCCTGTCAAAGAACACACCACCTGCAGACGGAGGCTGTGCTCTCGTCGACCCTTCTATCGACATCTGCTAAACTCTCAGCTTTCCCCATTACACATCTTCCAGACATGAGACTGCCTGGCTAGAGACTTCAAGACCAGACCAACTCAATATAACCATTAAGAACTACCACCTGTCAGCATCTTCCCCGCAATTGAATGGGTTCACCGTTAAACCGGATGCGCACAAGAGTCCGGTCCGCTTCCCCAGCAAGATTCACGATGGGGGCTGCGACCATCTCCAGACTGCCAATGTGGCTATCCGTCACAGACTGCGATAATTATCATAGTCTCAATGAGTGCCCTGCCGTTCGTCACCGGTGGACGAGAACTTCTCAACCCCAACCAATCAACATGAGCTGGCTTCAGCCGTCGACAACATATTAGCGGCTTCATCTACGCAGAAGAAGTGATGCTTGATATATGGGGCTAGAGTTAGCAGGACGGTTGGGGAGGACAGTGCGACCTTTGTATGCATGGTTTTCGAGTGACCCAAAAGTCAAAGGTCATTAAAGGGCAATTTGCTTAGAAATGCCCTAGGACCACCAAATTGGTCAAAGGACCACTGACTTGAGCACAGAACAAATCTGTAGGTCACAGGTCACACACATAGGTCACAAGGTCACACTCGAGGAAATGCACTAGTTTAAATAAGCAACAAAATGAAGTGTGCATATATTTTGTTGGAGCTTTGAGGCATTTGTACGTTGGTTGACCAATATGCTTTGTGCGGAAATGGCTTTGCTTGTGATAGTTTCTTTACTTAGTTTCAATTAACATGGGATTAAAATTAGCACCCAGGGTGGGGAAAGCACTCAGTTGGACAAAAGAAGAATAGGCTTGTAAAAGTACTGTATGTGAGTCTCTATAAAAAAACCGGTATTAAAAACACTTATTTTCTTTAAGATACAAACATATTTTCCCATGCCGTGATTGTCAAAAACTGCTAAACTGACACTTCAAAGGAATCCAATAATATTTCAGCTGTCAAATAAAACATAGTCCAGTAAAAATAAGAAAAACTGGATATTAGAGTTACCCGCGCCAATGTATAATTCATTCATTGCCAAATCATGTCTATGTTATCCATAGTGTGTAGATCAATTTACACATAGACATTTAACACCTTCAAAAAAACGCTCGACTGAATTCTAACAGCGCTCCTTAGAATGACGTTAGGCAATGGCATTTCATACACTAGAGACATGTAGCTTTTTTTGTTCAAAAAAACCTTGCTAGATTGTACCCTTTAGGTAGTGAACCCCCATTTCGCTCGCTGCCCAAGGCCTAATAAGGCATATATGTTAACTGCATGCATACCATGGGCTTGTAGTGTCTATCTAGCTGGACCTGTAACTATTCATGGCTATAAATTTGTACTGGGAAATGCACAAAAGAATTATTTGCCGCTGTGTATGTGCTTCAAATTGGACCCGTGGACAGTACAATGGTTAAGAGCAGCACCCTTTAATCTTTAGTGTGTTTTTGTGTTTAAATAGATCCCATACCACACGACAACTAAATGAAATTTAGATGTCATTTCATAAAATATATCATCCTACGCTGTATAATAAATGCATTTCCGCATCCCCCCAACGTGACATTCACGGCGCATAGCAATTGTTATGCTGCCATCAGGAAATTGTCCCAATCATTTCACTTCACTAAGTGGCCATCGGACGAGGCACACAACCCTATCACCAGTTAGATTGTAATGTCCTCACCATACTAACTCTGCCAATTGTCCTTGTAGTCGAGGCAATTGAGACTAAGTGTCTTCCCAAGGCACAACACGTTGCCACGGTGGGGCCCCAATTACGCACATGTTGTAAGTTAAAAAGGCCCTCTTCTTACAGCCTATGAAGTTTTAAATTGCTGAGTGCACAATGAATCCACAGATTTTTTAATATGGAGTTTCGTTAATTTGTACATTATTTGCACGTATATTTTGCTTATCAATACCTTTGACCGATGCCCATTTCTCCCGATGGGCCGATACATTGTCAAGATATCATTAATACTGTTTACAAGGCAATTGGAGACTGCGTTGATTTCTCTGTTTACATGAGGTGTCAGGAAAACAGTGTTCAAGTGGTTGAATCAACGTAAATAGAATTCCATTTTTGTGGTCGCCTTTTTGTTTGCCTGCAAGGATGCCGCAGCACATAGTAATCTAACTTCTGGTGACCGTGTGGGTGTGGTTGTGGGTGTGTGTGTGTCTGCATTGTAGGAATACACATGTCTTAGGGGGCGTTTTCGCGGGGGAAAGCCTTATGGGACGTTTTATAGGAGGTTTGGAAAAAATCTAATCCGCCTCCACTTAGCTAATGAATATTTAACAGAATATTTAACTAAACACGCCCTCACCTAAGTTTACTTAACGGAATAAACTGCAATATCATATGACAGTTTATTCATATGACATGAATTGGACCCACTTGCTCTACTAATAGCCTCATCCCCAAAGAAGTCCCCCCCCCCCCCCCCGATTTACCGGAAGGGTCACATTTTGGTAAAAGAAGGAAAGCTACTAGTTTTCTCATTTACCCTGGGAAATCTTAGACCACAGAGTTGGGTTTGGAAGTTAGGAGCGTAAAATGTGCTCCATTTTTGGTTGACCAATTTAATTTACACAGGACTCTAGGGGAGACAAAATCACATTTTAGACTCCACTTCCTCGAAAACGATTGAACGATCTTCTCCACACAACGAATTGTCCAGCTGTGGTGTTCTTGGAGTTTTGCGGTGAGCGATTAAAGGTGTGGGTGGGTGCGCCCCATCTAGTCCCTTCAGATTTGACGTACATAAGTCACCCAATTTTTATCTCACACGTTGGACAACCTACAAGGTGTATGATCGCCTGGGTACCCCGATGCTTAGTGAGAAGGCTTGTTTCATTTTTTAGTTCCCGTTAGGACTAGGGTATGTCTTAAGACCTTTGTTAAGAAACTGGCTCACAATACCCTAATAAGACAAAACAAAAACACCTTAACCCTCCCTGTTCCCCCAAACATTGGGTTCAAGTCACCATAGATGCTGTTAGGGTAGGGTTCAAGGTCCATACAAGGGTCTTAATATCAACTTGTACAGAAAGTGAAGGAAAGGCTGGATTGGCTATCTCCATAATATGCAGACATTAACTACATCTAAAATATCCATGCAAATTGTAACCATCCTAAATCAACTCGTTTATCATCAATTTTGTAATAACCAATTAGGGATTTCGCCAAACCCCAATTAAAAAAAAAACTGTGAATATTAATTCAATAAATTCGTATCTCCTCTGGCCCATCCCACTCACTATATTGCATGAAACTTCCTTCAAGATGTTGGCAGTGTTTTTATTTATTACATTAGAGGACCGAACCTCAGAGGTATACCCAACGGTGGTTAACCACTCTACTGGTGTATCCCTCAAAACTGACCCGGACGCTTGGGACATCAGGGTTACCACCCTACTCTTCTCGAACTAACTGTGATATAGAGTACAGTGATGACTCTCTGACATGGGACCAACGTCTTAATGATCCCTCCTAGGACTGGATTTTCTCGCGGGGTCATTTGCCGCAAGTCCAAAGGAACCACAGGAGAGCAGAATTCTAGTTTTTAATCAATAGTTCTTATCCAAAGTAAATCCAGAATTAGTACCTGATTAAATCCCAACTAGTGGCCGCACCGGGGTTTGAACCAGGGACCTCCTGCACCAAAGCAATATCCTAACCAGTCCAACTCACTTCATATAGTCTTTTTCCTTATTACGCATTTTCGTTACCTGATGATATCAAATTTTTTGTAGGTCTAACAACGTGGGGAAGGCCATTGTGACCATTGACCTGATTTCAAGTGAGTGGAAAAGGGGGTGATTTGAGATGAAGACACCCACGGAGAAGTTCCTTAATGAACCCTAGCGTCGGTAAACTTGCAGGCCCAGTGTCGACCCTGATGAATCGATCTGGCATTTGAGAAGACAGCCATAATTTGTCTTTAGTTTTAGCTTTTCTCTTGTGTTTTAGTGGTGTGTTTTGGTTTTGTTTTTGTATTGAATTGTGGATGTAGAAGGGTTAATTTGTAATGTCAATTTTTAGATAAGAAACCAGTTGAATGTCCTTTGTGTAAAGGGTCACACATAAAAGTATGATGGCAAATTGTTTGTTTTTGTTTTGTTTTTCAGTTTCGGTGTTTTCAGACGTTCCTTTTCCTTACCAAATGATGAGTAAGTCCAGCCCTTCGGATTCAACTCACCTGAATACTGGAAGTAGCCCGTTCAAATTCAACAAGCAACTGGAGAAGCTTTATGTTACACCCGGACAACAGTTTATACAAATATCAGTTTGCATAAAGAGTATTATAATCTATATTTTGTGGTGTTGAGGAGATAGTGATCCACAGCAATGCTGGAGTTTTGGGCATTGAACAAAAAGCTATGTTATCGATATTTAACTCAGGGTCCTGTTAACGTCATCCATAAACATCAGAATTTTATCGTCAGCCGCGTCACATTAATGAGTAATTGCCAAAATACGCATTTGAGAAAAAACGGCTTTGAAGATTTTGCGATTTAATTTGCACCTTTGATAAACTAAAACATCGATCGATTTAAAAAGTATTGGAAAATCGCCGAAATAAGTTAAATTTCAGATACATTTAACTAATCAGCTCCAATTTATTTTAGATATGTGAAAAAAATGATAAATAAAATATGTCACTATGTGAAAATGACAAAAATAACAATTTGAAACGTGTAAATAATAAATCGTCACGCAACTACGTCAGTATGTGACGCGTTTGTGCAAAGCGTACGTATGTGAAAACAACAAAATACGAATTTACGGGAACTGCCAAAATACGTCGCAAAAAATACGTCGCTATGTGGCACGGCGAATACTTCAAAATGCAACATACGATACTATGGGCATGCGCAGTATAGAGTTTCAACAATATGTTGTTATGTGATGGCAGACAATTAAATTTTTGTAAATACATCATAATTATATTTCCTAATTAAGCCACTTTGCGGTTTAAAATTGGTGAATATGTAGAATAGTAAAAAAACAAAACATATATGCACAAATTTCTCCAAAAAGTCCAAAATGTCGATACGTAACAAAAAACTGGACCACGGACCGACGGTATGTTCCATTTTGTCCTTTTAGATTGCAAGTGTACTATCTGTTAGTAAAACATTTTCAAGGATTGTACCCATTGCTAGCACTAAAGAAGGTTATATTGAAGTAATCTAGCAAAAAGTTGTGTGTCTAGCACAGATGTTTGAAAGTCGCATTTATTTAACAAAACGAGAATTGAAAAACACCAGATATTCAACGGCGACCACACTAATTTGGAGTATTTATGCCACGAACTACCTCATGTGTAAATGTGATGAAATTTCATCGCGGGAAGCTGATTTTTCATGAAATGTAGTTTTACATGTCTTTCTATGGGTAATAGGCATTATAGAGGGACTATAACACAAAAATTATGACCCTTTGTAGGCTATATGGCAAGATTTCCCGCATGGATTTTTCTGATTTTGCAGAGGTAATAGCTCTTGCATTGTCCCTACTTATATCAGTTGTCAAAATATGTCTCCATTGCTTAAAATTGCTCTAAAAATAAAGAGACGATTTGCATGGGGTCAAACATGTTGTTAAAGTCTGAATTTTAAGGGAAAATTATTATCAGAGCTATGACAAGGCTTATTCCTTCTTGGGCGAGAATTTTCAAGTGGGCCATGTTTTAATACATACAAAACTAGAAAGACTCCACTTTTGCCACCTACTCACTGAATTCTGTCCCTATCTTAACCCAATCCAACCCTGCTCCCACTTGATCTGTTCCCTAACCCTTACAGGCTTTCAGAGGGAGTTGTTGGGGGGGTTTTCAATTGATGGAACTGTGTTGATTGCAGGGGAGGTGCAGTCTAATCTGGAATCAATAAATAATACAGGTGAAAATACATAAAAAACACAAAAAGAGCGAATGTATGATAACGAAAACCCCAATCTGACATGTAATAATTGAGAGTAGCATTTGAAGAACAATGATTAAGAATGGCAAATGCATTGTCCCCTTGTGTTATCAGTGGGTAAAAGATGCTCTGGTGTATTACCAATAGGTGAGCCAACTGTGTAATTGGGTTTTACCCCTATTTCATGTTTATAAAACCAAATGACTCTGGTGGTGTATTTAGTATGATATCATTGGGCAGGTAAAAGAATGAAATAGTGATGGGATTTTATTGACCATATTTTTTTTATTTCTGTGATTTTCATTTCTGTAGAAAAAATGACTTCTGGGTTTAAGATTGATATGTGATTTAATATCATTGGGTGAGGTAAAAGAAGCTGTTGGGGGATTACAAATTGACCAACTACAATTTGGTTTTACATGGCTATTCATTCTAAGACCCAGACCTCAAGAGTATAGTTCATATCATTGGTGAGGTAAAGGATAATGAAATAGTAATGGGATTATAAATTCCACCGACTTAATTTTTTATTTACACTCCTGTGATTCATTTTCGTAGTGCCAAATTACTCCTGGTGGTGTAGATGTTGATATTGGATTGTAGGGGATATAAATTCACCGACTTAAATTTTTTATTCCTCTGTGAGTTCATTTCTGTAGTCCACATATGACTCTGGTGGTGTAGATGTGATAGTTGATTTTGATATCATTGGGTGAGGTAAAAGAAGATGCACTGGTGCTGGTTTTTTTACAAGATGCAGTCAACACTGGTCAGCTGGGGCCATTCTGTGGAACCAAAGGAGATTGTGGTCAAACCTGGAATAGGTAGGGCACATGATCATATAAAATAGATGTGGTAATAAGTGGGATAAGCTGAAACTGCCTAAACTAATCGTAACTTTTTCAAGAGTTCTTTGAATTCAATAGAAAAGTGTAAAAAGGTATGTTACATGGTTTATTATTTCTGCCCCTTTTTGCCCTCCCTAATTGCCTTATTTATGAAAGGATTCCACTGGTAAACACAAAATAAGCCAAGGAAAAAATGTTGATGCTTTTAACCTCCTGGGAACTACCTATCGAATCTAAGCCACTATTTTGTGGTACTTGGACGGTATATCAGGTCATGAGCCAAAGCAGAGAGCTGTAAAGAATGCTGCTATTTTCACAGAGATATAGAAGCACTCCTTTGATGGTTACTCAGAGGGCTATCTTGTGGTATGTCCTTTAATGAGCCAATGAAGGCAGATTGTTATCAGAGCTGGTAATGGCCCCGGGATAAGCTCAAGTGTTAAAACCTGTGTGACCTGCAGATTGACTGTCACCAGATGTCAAAATGTTTCACATTTCAAAAAAGTCAAACATTTCAACATTTCTGGACATATTCAAAATTATCATGAAAAATATATTCAAATGTATCCAAACAAAGAAACTGGTGTTTGGTCAGTGTTTTTGCGATGGCATTTGGGACCTGTAGTCATTGGGGAAGCCATCATTCCAAAACCCTGGCTTAATGTTTTATAACTTATACAGAATATACCCGGGTTGAAGAGAAAAAACATTCAATAAGAGATTGTGATATGATATGTTCAATTTTGAATACCTTTTCTTAAATTAAATCTGTTGAGGGAAATTTCACTGAGGCTGGGTTTTGAAAGGGAGACTAACTTAGTCCTGGGTTTAAACCCGGGTAAGTCCTACAAGAGTGGACCTTTTTTCTTTCCAAAATTATGTGAAAGTTAAACAGAACGGGTGAGAAGTTTCCTCATGGATGGGCCAAAACGGCCCATCCATGATGGCAATATTCTCACCCGTTACAGACTTTTTATAGCACGTTTGAAGGGGAAAAAGGCTCCTCTTGTAGGACTAACCTGGTTTAAACCCAGGACTAAGTTAGTCTCCCTTTCAGAATACCAGCTTTGTTTGCATGTTATCATTTGGGTGTCTCTTTACTGTTACATGTGATTTGTTTCATTTCTAGTACCTGGTTCAGGTAGCAGTTGGTGGAGGGATGAGGACGATGATGAGGGGACTAAGCATACAGGTAGGGAAGCAAAACTAATAGCAAGCCCCTCTGACCAGACAATGGGAGGTCATTTCATCTTGACAATAAATATAATGTGCTGCATCTTATTGTGATTATACATCTGTGTAGGGTATTTTTAAATAGGATGTTTTGTTGAGTGTTAAAGGGATTAGCAGTGGATAATGTGAGAAAATAAAAATGTGGAAATGCATTTTTAAAACTCATAAATAGGCATAAGTGTGTACCATTCCATATTAATATACCGAATAGTGAAACAATGAAGTATTGAAGAATTTGTCATCCCATTCTGAACTAGGACTACAGCAATGGTGTTCAAAAATCTAACTAAACAGTTGATGTAGTTTATTCACCATGTTCACAGAATAAACAAAGATAAATAATGTTTGACCATTGAGGTTCAAATGTTCAGGTCATGATGCACATATCTTGCTTAAAAATCGGGGGTATTCACAGGGAGACGCTTTTGGGATCTCAGGGTGAATGTTGATAGCCGTATAGAAATTACAGAATGGGAAAAAAGTACTTGTCTTATACAAAGATTTTCAGGGAACCATTTGCAGGTTAGGTTGCACACATACATGCCAGTAACAAAAATACCCAAAAATAGGAATTTTGCTGATTTTTTCGATTTTTCGGATCAGCAAATAGAGATATCCCTTTAATTATGTTTGAAGCAATTTTCTGATTGAATATAAATCAATGGATTTTAATAAAAAAAATATGTAACTATGGGCTACAGTTGACAATAAAATCTCATAAATTGTAATAAGACCGTAAAAAAACACAAGGACATTTCCAGAAACGAAGCGCCCCCAATTGTTTTAGAACCCAGGGGTTTTTGCATATTTGGAAGGCTTACCAGTATATGAGATCAGCACCCGAAGGAATAGTGAATACGCATCTTTAATAATAAGATGATGATTTGGTATTTCTGTCGTACACGACAAGAAAATCAAAGCACGGTTTTCTATAGGGAACGATTAAGATAACAGGCAAGTTCAAACGCAGTTTGTGGTTTTTTCTTTTGTATTGTTGTCCAATGCACCGTCGAAACGTTCTCGGTAGGTGGTCTACAACTGATCAGTGCCATTTATGAGAAGATTTGTATTTTAACCAAAAAATCGCCTCCTGTCACTTAACATCTCATCAGTGATTTGTTAAATACAAAAAAAAACATAGAATCAATTTTTTCATGTCTCTAATAATATAGGTATCCTAACGTACCCCACAAGTAATAAGACCGAAGCAACCTCATAAGGGCAAAATAGATATTTTAGTCATTACTGTCACTTAAGGTACTTTAACAGTAGTTACACAATATTAATTGTATAGCATCATGCATACTAAAAATTTAATTAATAAATATGCCTTGTGTCAAACTTGAGAGAAAGCTTATTAATCTATCACACAATTTTCTTCAATCTTTTTGTGTAGCTCAATATTACAACTCATTCATCACGCTATCAACAATACCATTCTCAACTGTTTCCACCAATCCAAACTCTGAATTCACAAATACTTGTTCCAGCAAGTCCATGAAAGCATTGGTAGACTTGTACAATGACACATCATGGGAACAGTTTGATCTACATTTTAGAGTTAATGTGTAAGTACAAAATTCAAACAGTGTTTTTTAACTTTCGAGATGCATAAAATGAACGTTTTTTTGTTGTCACTTTTTCTGCTTTTCAAGGGGAATTAAGTGATCCGTGCCTATACATTGTGTCTTGCCATTAAAAATATAGATTTGTGTTCCAATGGTAAACTTCTTGGCAAAGAAAGGTATTATGTGTGAGCCCTGCAAATGCTATCTATCTTCTTTGCAAAAAAAACATTATTTCTGTTGGTAAATGTGCAGAAAATATAACCGATCCCATCACTCACCAAACTTGGGGTACTCAGTTATGCGTAGGATCACCAAATAATGGCATTTCCCCGTGATTTTGTGGGCTGCCAGTCATGCTGGAAAGACCACTTGCAATCCATTGTGTGTGTATGTGTGTGTCACTAAAATGTTAAGTTTTTATGCAGTGGCCCCCAGCTTATCTTCTTTGAATATAGCGAGAAAAAGCTGAGAACTGCAAACTTCTAGTTTCAAATCATAAAGTTCTGAAATTCTGAAAAGAGGTTGTCCTAGAAAACTCTCTCAATTCCATTTTATTAGGAATGACATAAATTTTGAATGTTTTTATTGAGTGGCCCACAGCTTGATAATTCTTTGTAAAATAGTTGAGCGCAAAAAGCTGAGAACTGCAAAATTCTGTTTCAAATAATAAAGTTTGAAATATGAAAAAGAGGTTGTTCCTAGAAAACTCTCTACAATACCATTTTATTTTTAACCTTAAATTAAAAAAAAAAAAAAAACAACAAATATTGCAAAAGCTTTATTTCCAGTAAGATGGAAGGGCAAGTTAATGTAACATTTCACATACATAAGCACTTGTTCCTTTTACTAATTGCCATTACAAATACTTTGTGTAAATTTAAAGACTGCATTAAGAATGTTGCATTTTGTTTGAATGCAATAGTATAATACGATGTGCGATTTTAGAAATAAAGGTGGTCTATTTAAGCCAATGGTGTAAATTTTAGTAAAGGGTGATTTTTTTACACTAAAAACATAAAAGGGGAACATTTTCAATTCATAAGCATGATTATGGGTACCAAAAGTTTGTCAGGTGATTGGACTGGTTTGTGAAATTACAATAGAGTAGCTTGTTCTTTGAGATGTTTTGGAGCTATTGAAAGCAAAACATCCAAAAAAATGAGTTTTTTATATCATCTGTATGTGGCCTTCAGTATATGAAGGTTTGCACAATCTTACATACATGTATATTTGCTCTAATTTAGAAGAAATTTTAAATTGGTATTTTCTGTCGAAAGCGGGCAGAAATTACAACACCCGGCCGAATGTGGGACAGCGTTGATACGAACATATCAAAATGCACCATCCAAAATCAGCTGAAATGTGGAAATAACCCTTTCTGGAGAATATCTTGTGAACCATAAATAAAACTGAAGGTGTGGAATCCAAAAATGCACTTAATATATAGGTGTAATTGATTGGTCCTCCACACCGCAGTTGCTGAGTGTGAGGGTATCTGGCCACCCCCGTAGCAGGGACAAAACCGGATAATAAATTTGGTTTAATAAATTAGAATCATAATCAAGGTTATTTTACTCAAATGTGGCCTAATGGCCAAATTGCTAGAGACTTACAACTTAAAAATTACTAGACAGAAACCATGCAAATTGGAGGCAGAGCTTAACGCGCCATATTGCAAAATTCAAACACATTACACGAAACACACACCGGATGGGTAGGGTAAAGCCTGTTCATGGTTTCATTTGCCCAGTTCAATGAACCAGGAGAGAAAGTGGCATTCAGGTTTAATCAATAGCTGTTATCCAATCAAATCCCAAATGAAGTTCCCGAATTAAATCCAGCAAAGTGGTCAACTGAGATTCGATCCGAGGAACCTTGCTCCAGAGTAAGCTTCTACCACTAGACACGCCATTCTCAAAGACAATATTTTGTGTTATAGTATGGAATGAGCCAATCAGAAATTTTCCATAAGTGGTGGTTCTCATCAGGGGTTGAAAATAATGTGTTGAAGTGTATCCATTATTTTGGATCTCAGGATATGGTATTTAATGTTATTTGCAGGGAAAAGCCATGATGGGAATGTCTGGTTATGTTTGAGTTGGGTACAATTGATTCTATGACGACAAGGAGTTGTCAAATTCTCAGCAATGTTGTACTGTCAGGTCAAACTCGGTGCTTGGAGTCTCACAAGAGACGCCAGATTGGGAAGAGGGAGGAAAGAAGCGGGGTATGTTGATTATTCTAATCCACCAAAAGTTCAACAGTTCCATGGGTGACTCCCTTTATTTTATATTTGAACTTTGTTATATGATCTCATATGTTCAGAGTATCCTGACAAATATCTCTTCTTTGTGCCTTCATAGTGATGTGATCAAGCAAAATGAGTCTAAAGTCGGTCAGATTCTATTTTACTTTTCAATGTACTGTGTGCACCATTTAAAAAGCTATATTTTGCTGAAAAACACATTGAAATTGACCAATTAATTCCAAGATATAATCGGTGAAGGGTGGCCAAAACAAAAGAACAAAAGACATTTTCTCCTTGTTTGGTATATCTCAAATCAAATATTTGTGACCTCCGACTCATTTTGCTTGATCACATCACATATATGTCACCATAATGAGAAGCAGATTAGAAAGCGTGGTTGTCATATTGTAATACCCAAGTAAACAATTCCATGATCGCTATTATGTTATTTGTACCTTGTTAGATGACCTCATATATCCAGGTATCATAAATCATCACAGTCACCGGTGGGGGGGGGGTACTCAACGCAAATGACAATATGAGGATGTGCAACAAGGCGGTCACATTTTCAGTCTTTTTGTAATCAATGAGCCTTTTCAGACCAATTTTGGTATAGCAGTGGGTCATTTTTCAAATTTGTTGGAAAAATTAGTCAAATTCCTAAATCTGAAGCTAAAATTTTTTTTTTAATTTTTCTTTTTTTATAAATTAAAAATTTGAGGAAAAATGGCAATTTAGGTTAAATTTGGCTCAAAAATTGCATTCTGGGGAGATCTAAGTGTATAGATATGGGTCCCTACTTCCAGACCTTTTCGGAGGCACGTCCAAACCCAAACCAAACTTAAAAACACCTGGGTACTTTGTTTGTTAACTGAAATTGCCTATTCTGGGAATCACACAATACAGCATGTGACACACACATGCACCAGAATGGCTAGCAAGAGGAGAAACAGCACATTCTAATTTGCCTTTTATGATTCACAAAATGTAATGTGCCTCACAAGTTTTCAATGCACTGGACTCAGGAGTAGAGTAACAGGGAAAAAACCTGCTAGAAGTCATCAATAACTCACAGCTGTTTGAAGGTCTCATTATTATGACAACAAAACAGAATTTAAAAAAATATATTAACAGCGACACACTTGGACCACTAAGTTGGAATTATGTACCATGACTTCTTCGTGTAAATTTTACAAAAAATTTAATGCGGGCAAAATGATTTCTGTAAAAAATCTAGTTTAACACAATCTCTATATGGAGAATGGGCCATATAGAGGGCGCTTTGATAACATAAAATGTGACCTTTGAGGCCGATATGGCAAGGTTCCCGCAATGGAATTTTATGATTTTTGACAGAGGTAATAGTCTTGCATGTCACTAGCTATAACAAGTGTCCACAGTGTGGTCGCCACTGCTTAAAATGCCCTTAAAATAAAAGAGAAAATTTGCAGGGGTCAACCAGCTGGGAAACTGTCAATGTCAAAGTATTACTCTTTTGTGTTTAGTGACACTTCTCGCACATCAATCCACCTTGGCCGAGAGGGGAATACAGCCACAGTATCAGATCCAACTTCATCGAGCACCAAGCACTAGCAGAAGAAAGAATCATGAGGAGATAGAAAAGATCTATGACAGCATAACCAGGGACACAGTATTTCCCAAGAATACAATTTATGGAAGATTGATTATTAGAAATGTACTCCAGTTGTTCGAACTGCCTCAAAGTCTTCTCCCATCAATCAAATGTAGTCTAAAAGCAACACTGCTAACTAGGAGTGTTGTAACAATTTATTTTGTGCACTTTAGCAACCTTTGGGATAATTCCTTAGTGGTAATTAGGGATGGCATGTTTCCTCAGTTTTGATAGTCAATTCTGATAATTCAACATATTTGTTAACATCTATATTTGAGTTCAGTATAATCAAAATCCCATATATATGGCCATTTGTGTAACAATAATAACACAGGTGACCAAATGCTTAAATAACGGATGGATTCCAAAAAATCACATTCAGCTCAAAGCTCATTTGCATGGGATGTAACACGCAGGTGGTGTAGAGTGGTGGTCTAGAGTTAAGTACTTAGGTGTGTTGGTTTTTGGTAAACCTAAGTAGATGATTACCCCTGCTTCTATGAGATGTGCACAAAAATGTATGCTCCAGGACCATATGGTCCTGGAGCATAATATCTTGAAAAAGGTCAAAAGATGCTCCAGGAAGCTATTGTGCACATTTTAATATTCTCCTGGGGCATATTTTGAGGGTACAAATTATTGCTCCTGGGAGAGTGTGAGAAGAAAGATTCAAGTCTGCTCCAGGAGCAGATTGGCCATTATGCTTCTGGAGCATGTTGATTCAAATTTGACTTACAATATTTCTCTAGATTAATTATGCCCCAGAGCATTAATTCGGGCCAACATCTCATTACAAGCTTTACCCTCACTTAGTTCGGTGGTGTGGTACCCATGGGGGTGTGCTTCCACAGGTAACCCGTGAAGAAATTGGTGTCTGTCTTTAGTTTTGTGAAAAGTGGCTTTCTAACACTGAAACACATCAAGTGACAGCATTTTTTTTTAAAAAAAGGTGACTTAGGCTTAAAAATGACAGATAGAAACTTTGGTAGAGTATTTTTTTCTTTCTATGTAAAACTAAAGTTTGAAAAAGTAGTTAATGCTTATTTGGCTAATTTGGAATCTGAAAAAGATTGCAAATAACAACAACAATTGGGAAATCAAATCATCAGAAGCGTTAAAATACCTTTCTTTAGATACCACAGACCTGAAACACAGGCCTACAGTTTTACAACCATCCTGTCCATTTCTTTATTTATTTTTCTGAATTTTATAAACATCAGCATGTGCCAGGCAGAACCCAATATTGCTATAGCATTAAATTCAAGGTGACGCCTCCAGAACAGCGGGAACGATTTATGGAAGAAGTCCGATTTTGATGCAGGAGGAAAACCGAAGGCTCGGAAAAAGGGGGGGAAAACTGTGAGGACAAGTATTGGATCGGCAACCAAATTCACATACGGCAAAGGCTCGAACGCGGAATCGAACTGGGCCGCCATGGTTGAAAGGTGAGCGACTTGACCGTTACACCAACTCGCCCTCCCTCTATAAAGAGTAGCATGTAACAAAGACATCATGATTTTTCATTGTCATAGGCAAACTGAATCGGGAAAAACTAGTTCATATGACCTGAGTTCGGTACAGCTACTATAAGAGGACAAGCGAAGCAATCGGCCTCTGCAGGACAATGTGTACGATGGGCAATTGGATCCACACCGAGGTAGTAGCAGAACCATGAATGGGTGCCAATTTATGGTTAAGAAACCCAGACATGGGACCTGTTAAAGTTAATGTATATATTTGGTTGGATCACTCAGAATTGCCCCATTCTCTGTGTGTACCCCAATATGAGACATTAACAATTATAACCATAAATAACCTAACCTTAATAATCTGGGAGCTAGCAGACATTTGTAAACACATCTCAACTACAAAGTGTTTGAGTTAATAAATATGATGAAGGCCCTAACAGGGAACCCCTGAAATGTAATTCTTAAGTGCTGCACATGGTGCCTTAAGGAGAGGGGCCAAGACAAAGATTGTACAGGGGTCAACTTTAAAAATGGATCATCGGGTTGAAAAGTATACCACATAAGGATTCAGAAAAGGGGTTTAGTGTGTATATTATCTACAGCCTAACGTTTATGAGTTACAGGCTAAACAGCAAAAACTCAATAAAAACGGGTCAATTTCAGTTGTACAGGGGGCACATTTCAAGTTGCTCCAATTTGGATAAAAATGGTGCAAATATTGGTGGAGTTCATAGGATTCAAATAAGGATTACTTTTGACACTCTTAAATGCTTATTTCCATGTAGGGGCAAACAAGGTCATGTCCATTGCATTCAAACCTTGTTTCCCCCTTACTTCGTTAAGTATTTATTTCTTATGATTATATGAGATTAATCAGAATCCAGTGCTGCAGGATCCAGTGCTGCAGGATCCAGAATGAGATCAGCCTTACATTTCACTATGAGTTACAATATGCTCATCCACCGTGGTCCCAGTTCAGTGGGTTTTGTACCTGTACATACATAGACATGAACTGACCATGTTTGATCTTGGTATCATTACATACCCAAAAAACCAGGGGTGGTTTTCTAATAGCCCGGGGAAAGGAAGATACTGAAACTGTGGCCAAGTGAATGAGATTTGTACTAGCTCAGATGTTTGGTTTTTGTCCCGTCATAGACAAATATCAATTTACAACTTATTTCATGAGATAATATGGTCAAGTTCTAACATCCCGTCTGCTTATATTTTTTTTTGTGAATCTTTTTTTTTTGGCAGGAAGAGTAATGATCATTTGTGAATTCATTAATACACCCTTAACGCAAACAGTTGAATTTTTTACAAGGATTACAGATCGTTTTGTGTAAAAGCTCTATGTATATAAGTCTGACTCATAGATTTCCAGAGAGTGCCACCCTCCGATTTCAAACAAATTGTGTTTTTTCCGTTTGCATATACAGAATGCTTATCCATAAATAATCACTGTGTGAAATAACTAAGCTCAAATTAAAGTCCCTTTACATAAGAAACCACAACTTTGTTCATGTTTTGTTATACACATTATCCTATGGCACTGTTATACTTACATAATGGTGTACTGCATGAAACGAAAAATCTATTTTCTCTGACTTTGGATTTTAGCGGCAACTGGCACAATTGTAACAACATCTGAACTTCAGTTTGCTCGCAATTTTTAGTCTTGGCCATTGGAAGAATACAGATATTACACCTAAGAATAACATACAATGCGTAACATGAAATGCTTGATTGTGAAAAAATGTCTTGTCCTCTTATCCTCTGTTTGAAAGGGGAATTAAAATCAACTAACAATAAAACTTAATCCAAGACAAGCTAAATCAAACCAGAACCAATCTATAACGGCCAAAGCAAGCTCAAACAAAAAGGAAACCAGCAAAACCCTTGATCGTTGGAGAGCTTGGCCCTAGCGTTAGGGTACTTGCGTCTGGCGCAAATTTTCCATCAAAATTCCCGGGTTCGAATCCCGGGGGGGTCGTGGCACCTGCGGGGATTTATTCGAGGGTTACTATCAATTCTGCTTTTGATCTGTATATCCGCTATTGATTAAATCAGACTACCGCGTCTCCTCCATGGTTCACCTTGGAATTGGCACATGGATATGAAAGCATCCGTCCTTCGGAGGGGACGTTAAGCCGTAAGTCCCGTGTACATAGAGATCCACAACTGTACATGTACATCGCAGTCAGTGTCGAATAATTATAAGAGTAGGGTGTAAACCCTGACTGTTCCCAATCCTCCCCAGCCTCAAAAAGCGGTGCCGTGTTAGGAGCGGCCGTATCATGGATACCCCGGCCCGGATCGATCACACATAGCTGACTAAATCCTGACACCACCCAAATTAGCCATTCCGTATGACTTGTTGATACGAGCAAACTAACTAACTAACTTGAATAAAACAAGCCTTAAAAGCGAATACTTCACTTGAGTGCCCTCAAGTGTTCTATTGTTTCAAGTGCTTGTTTTTTTCTAGCTTGCTTCAGTTGATATGTGCTTCCTATGTGCTTGCTATGTGTTTGTTTCTGCTTGCAGTTTGCCACACCGCGGTTTTACCCGCACAATTGGGCTACTTTTTAATCATGCCTGACGCGCCTAAAAAAAGGCCGCCGCGGGTTTGTCCCCAATTTGGCTACTTTTCATAGTCCCAAGTCGCTGCACCCGCGTGTTACCTTTATCCTGCTGTATAAAAAAGAAAAACATCATTTATTTCTAGCTCCAAGAAAGTTGTAAAGGTCCGTGATTAGCGCTTCCTTTCTTCTTGAAAATGCTTTACCCGCATAATTTCACTACAGGGGGGTACTCGCTCGGTACTCGCTCGGGTATGACACAATATTAACAAACTCTCAAATTCATCCCGTGATCTATTCTTTGTCAGCCTTTGTGCTCCTACACGACGGGGAGTAGGTGCTCACTCAGTATAAAACAAATATTATCCAAACAAAAAGTGACCATCATGGGTGGTACACCTGAGGTGCAATTAAACCTTACTAAACTGGAGGATGTGCTCCTACCGACGGGGAGTAGGTGCTCACTCAGGCATAACAACAAATACTTATCCTAACAAAAAGTGACCGTCCATGAGCGGGTCATTCCCGCTCCTGGGGTGAAACGGAGAGGCAATTAACCTGTTAGGATGTAAGTAAAAAGGACACGCCGCACGCATCCTTTTCTGTTGCGAATATAATCAAAGATTGGTAAATTAATTTAAAGGGGCATTTCGTGATCAAACCTAGTCCCCCGACTTACCTGCAAAAAAGAGGAGATACTTTTGTTAATCTCTTTTTTTTGTCTGTCTTTGTCGTAGTAACACTTAAGTAGGTTGAGGTTACTGCATTTCACGCTTGCGTTAGCCCCGTGACCATCGTCATCACTATTTTCTAATTTAATTATATTAAATGATAATCTGATTTCTATTGTACAAATCCATTTTTATTGGTACTGCAATTTCATATCTTGTATTTAATGTTTGAGTGATGATGTGATGAACAAAACTAAATTTGATTGAAATTTTTAATCATCCGAAACGTTAGATTTAGTAATCCAGGGTACCAATCAGTGCAAATTCGGTCGCTCTGTAAGAAATTCGCAATTTGGTCTTTTATGGTCCGTAAACTGACAGAAATAACACAGGCATATGGGACAGTGGGAAACAAGTATTTGCTCATTAACGAGCAAAACGCAAGATCGGGATTAACTCAAAATTGTGAAAATAAGCTTTTCTCAAGGATATCTAGTTTTTGAACTATGAATAAAACAAAGGTGCTGGGACTCACGAAAATGCACCTTTAAGTGCCGCAGGGTATTCGAGGATCTAAAAAGTCAACATTTCTGACATGATTCGTATTTTTTCGTTAACAATAGCGCCCTCACATAAAAAGAAAATAAACACAAATATAAAATAAAAAAAGAAAAAATAGTATCAAAATCAGACTAAAATGGCCATTTTAGTAAATTAAAAATAGCGGACATCACAGCGCTCTTAACGGAAAAGGGAAAAAATTGGGACTTTTTGGCATTTGCCGCGCCTTGGCGCGGTCCTTTGCCGCAGGTAGGCGAAATTTTTGTTGGCAACACGTCGCTTGTTTCAACTAGGATAAGAGGGAATGGCAGTGTTATCTGCAGTTAATTTGTCCCATTTCATTCATGAATTTAACAAGATGATTTTTCAAAACCAAGCACTATATATTAGCAATGATTACCCCAAACACAGATGTATTAAAAAAGAGGACATAGGCATCCAGGTACTCTGTAGGCTAACTTCTAACCAAATTGTCTATTACATGAATACCATATAGACTTGTGCTCTCCATTGATATTAAAACCACAAAGGTCACAGACCAGTCAAAAAAGGGTGCAGTGCCATGGAATTACTCCGGTGTGGTTTTCTTGTTGTTTAAATGCCATTTCCGTCCTTTGCTGAATAAGACTATTGGACGGCATAATTATAAATTGTTCTGTTTTCCTAAGTGTGCTGATTGAGTTAATCAGGTAAGGGCTATTCTTTACAACCATTCAAAAATTCAATTTGGACAAACATTGGGCGCACGGTTTTTATTGTGCCCATGTTTTTAAGCATGTAGGTGATTGTCTTTAGTTCTAATTATTACACATAAAAAATAGATTTTGAAATCTCTGAGTAAGCATTTAAAGGATGTGAGTGACCCAATTGACAACCCAATCCCCCAATTCACCTTCATCAATAATGCAAGTTTGGTATATTAGAGAGAAAGCTCATATTTTTCTCTAAACTACAGTAAAATATTGAGGCCTGTAAATTGTTTTCCTTAAGATTACTGGACAAGAAGATCACAAAAAAAACTCTGTAAAAAAGCTTTGGTTTACTACATACTATGACTGGTTACAAAGGTAGAAGAGTCATAACGCGCAGCTTGTCCGGCAGTGGAACCACGAACCAAGGTTTGAAATTGGAAAAGCAATGGGAGTATTGATGCTGTCATAATTAAGCGAGGCACTGTGTTTTGAATCCGACACGCCAGTTGCGGGCAGTCAAGCATAGGTTGCATGACACGCTACAATGACACACAACGATTTACTTGCATTCGGTTGTGTGTATACTGCAACGGTCATTAAATTAGGTCAGTTAGCCGTGGCTTGATCGAGAGCTATAGATAGCAAGAGTTATTTGCATAATAGGATGTACGACACATGCGTAAAGTGCCGGCGGTGACTAGACCGGTGAATAGAATCTTTTATACAGGCTTCAGTACAGTAGGTTTGTTTGTGCTAGAGGATGTAAGAGTTGTGCAATTAATAGTATAGAAATTCAAGCGGTCATGTGATGTGGATTTTGTTGGTAGATTCCATCGATGCCTTCCTGCATACTGAGTATTACAATCCCTGAGCCTGACCTTAAAAGGACAGTGTCCTAACGAGAACAGGAGACACAGCCTTTGGAGGTTCTGTTAGTAAGTATTTGAACATCTTAAGAAATAAGATTTACAAAACCTTTTCTGCTAAATCATGTTATAGTCGTAATAACCATTGAATGAAAATTGACTTTGGAAGATGTCGACCACAACCAAAAAAGGTCTCTATTTATCAGATTTGATAAAAAAAAAAACACATGACCCAAAAATGAGATTTATGCTTGCAGCACATCCCAAAAGGTTTTTTTGTAATGATACTGCCTAGTATGTTTATGATGTAAATAAACTGGAATCCATTGAAATAACAACTCAGAATTCTGCACGATGAACGGCATTACATCAAATCATCAAGTACAATGATTGAACAGCCAATAATCTTAAGGCATGCGTACAAGCTTGGTGAACCGAAGCCGACTTGGAGAAAATTTTCCATTTCTGAATGCCATTCTCAATTTGATGATCTTTTTATGGATGACCAGGAATTGTCAGTGGGCAATGTCAAGCAAACAAGAAACATTTACAATGCCTTTACTGCAGTGAAAATATGCTATGACAGTGGGATTTTTTTTTTTTGACTGGGAGGATACATCAAGAAAAAAAGGCCCATGTTTAGACATAAAGTGTAAAAACACAGTGCTGTATTTTTGTCCGGATATATAGGTAATTTTATTGTAATGGGTATCTAATACAAACACGCATCGGAGATTGGCAGAGGATCTCATGCCATATTTGCCTCTACTAAATCTATTGTAAGGATCTTCACTGCGAATGACCTGGGCACTGTAAACCACGATACCAAACGGGCGCTAGACATGCGTGTGCATTTGCTGAGGAGGGCAGATGAATAATTTTTTTTAAAACTGGTAGACGTGGTTATCATTGACGCCGAAAGGACCCAGAGTATGAGGATTATTTTGGGGTCCGGTTGTCGGATCCACAGGCAGGCCATGTACAAAGTGCATCAATATTGCACCAAAATACAAAATCACAAGATGACTGTAAGTGACTTAGTTTACTAAAAATATCTGTGATTGGTTCCACAACATGGATGGGACTCTGAGTAAACCAATCAAAATAGTGCTTCTACAATTTCTGATAAACATACCCACCATTCTAGCTATTCTTGCAGTATCTCTGATTTGCCTACATTATGATATTACCTTCCAAGTAACCAATCAAAATTAGTGCTTCTATATTTCGAATAAATCATACACCACTAGTTATTCTTACATAATCTCTGATTTGGCTCTTACATGATATTACCTTCCAAGTAACCAATCAAAATGTGCTTACGGCAGTTAATTATTTGTGAGGATTAGTGGTGTGGATTTTCAGTTGTGCCAGTATAATGACGAAGGATTCATACCATATTTTCAAGAGATTGAATGATTAGACTTGAGCCAAGTCAAGAATTTTTTATGACTTTATTTTGTACAAACAGTTACGCTGGTATTCCGAATGGGAGTCTAACTTCGACCCAGGATTAAGCTAGGGTTTTCTTTCAACAAACTCTGAAAATGTGCTGTAACAAGTGACAATATTCTTCATGGATGGGGCATGAATGGTTGCATCCCAGGAAGAATTTCATCTGGTAATATTCAAAATTCGGTATGTTGAAATAAAAGTTCCACTCGTGTAGGATAACCTGGTTTAAGCAGTGAGTGTCTAAAGTTACACTCCCTTTCAGAATAACCAGGCATTGGGGTATTTCATCTTTTTCATTTCGTCGCCCACATCACATACTGTTCGTATCTGACGAAATGCCGTTTTCGAGAAAATCGCCATTGAAATTCTAAATGAAAAGGTTGATTTTCAAAATTAAAAAAAACATACATTTACTTTTATTGTGAATTATGAAGAAGAAAACAGTCTGAAGGTTAAGTTTTAACCTTGCTGAGGTTTTTTTAAAGTGAAATTGTATTCCTGATATAAAAGCTACAAGTCATAAGTGTATGTGAAATGCAAAAAAGTCGTATTTTGCACAGACGACGCTAATTTCACCCGGTATAGTTCAATGCGTTCAGATAGATCTGTATGTGAAAACATCATCTGTTCACGCAGGCAGATACGACGTACGTAGATCTGTATGTGAAAAGCGTAAACAGCTTGTTTTGCGAACGCGTTAATTATACACCTATTTAAATTACGGTTGTAAATGAAACATACGACAGTATGTGAAATCGCGATATGCATTTTTGAGCTTATTAATCAAAATTCTTACTTAATACTCACTAATTAGGTCACTTTCAAGATTGTAACTCTGTGCATTTATAACCTTAAAGTCCATGCCCCGATCGGTAATAGGCCTCGTCCCCAGAACCCCATATTTTACCGGTAGTGGTCACATTTTGGTATCAGAAGAAAGCTAAATATTTTCTCATTTACCCTGTGAAATCTTGGGCAAAGGGATATTTGGTTTGGAAGTTATGAGTAAAATGTGCCCCATTTTGGTCGCCAATATTATTTTTTACACAGTGCTCTATGGGCTTACAAAATCACGTTTTTAGCTCTCACAAACCTCACTCACAGCAAAAAAAAACTGATTGAAATAAAACTTTACAGATGGGGTTTTGGGGTGAAGGCCAATCTATCAAGATGAAAACTCATATCCTTAAATCGGGCCATCCCCTTTAACATATAAGTACATTATGTAAAATAGTCAAAAAGTCAAAAAATGTCCAGATAAGACAGTATGTTGTGATGTGGGCACGCTTTGTTCCCAGTTAGGTCGACAAAAACTGTTACTTCATAGCTTATGCTTACCAGGGTTTTTTGTTTACCAGGCAAATTGTGACCTTGTTTCTTGGGGTTGACCGAAAGACCACTGCATATTACTGTGGATTCCTCATTGGCATGTGTGAAAAGCTGGCTTTGAATTTTGATCGCAGGATGTGGTCGCCACGCTGGTGTTGTTTGCTAGCATAACCCCACAATGTCACTGTCTATGAAACGTTTGTGGTAACATTTAATTTGCTTATTTTCCTGTAGCTGCCTTTTTGCCTTTGAACGTGCTGTGTCACAAGGTCGGGAAGGATTTCAGGTAATATCCATAAAACATGGTGAGGAAGGGAGACATCAGCCGATCAGCTATGTGGTAAGTTTGCTAGCAATGTGGGTGGGTAGTATTCATATACTGCTTGGACTTAATAATTTCAAGTGAGGGCTCATGTATATAAAACTGTAATAACCATGCACTAATCTCATTTTGAAAAATCTAGATGGGCCGCACTATTTTTTCAAATGTGCCATGTCCCTTGTAAATAGTGGTTAGAAAGGATAATGCACTCTCAGCTAGTATATGAGTGGGTTAATAAGGGACGGGTAGTAGCTTAATTGTAGGATCGCAGTAAAGAAGTGCTATAATGAACAAGTATCAGCTATATAGTGTAGTGAGTAGTTAATTTATGTGGGTAGGTGGTATCTAGTTATAGGAAGTAGTATGGGGAGGAAGATGCCAATGGATCACCTAGCAGGTTGTGTTGAGTTTAGTTATATGGGCAGATATTATCATTAATCATGGTGTTGGGAAAGAGGGTGCCAAAGAAATCAGCAATCGTCTAGTTGCAATATTTATCAAAATAGTGGTGGTGAGGAGGGAGATGCAAAGGAGCAGCTAGTGTGTGCAAGTGGGTTAGCTATGAATGCATGGTAGGCCAAGAACCAAGTAGTAAAATGGGGTAATTGGCTACAGCAAGTCCATTTCTCTACCTCCGTGCCGTGATATAACCTTGACGCAGCTTTTACCGCATG
>JAMKCH010020724.1:0-70585 GCA_023653785.1 Ophioderma brevispina | reverse complement strand
GGTGCAGTTTCATGAGCCTGTCCTTGTTTTATGTAGGATTTGTCCTTTTCTTGGACAGTCTTCAGTCGTCAACAGGACAGCGGCGCGAATGGTCTTCAGCAGCCGTTAGACGCCGCTCAATGCAACCAATCAACCAACAGTTGCCGTACGCGTTGTTAGACCGGGATGCCAAATTAAATCGGGAACCCCCTGCCCCCCCACCGTGCAACAAGTTATTTTCTTCTGAAAAAGAACTGAAATGGAATCAATTGATGCCTTGTTGTTGAACTAAGATGAATATGACTAAGTGCGGCTCTAAATGTTCTTGAATGCGATAAATGAATTAAATTGGTCGTGCCCCCGTTTTCGTCCCCGTTTTTTCGTCCCCGTTTTTTAGATGACCCCGGGCGGTATCTAGAAAACGGGGGACAGAAAAACGGGGACGAAAAACGACATACGATGAAGAATTCTTCATCGGTCATGGTCGGTAGGTCGTTTTTCGTCCCCGTTTCCATTACCCGTTTCTAGATTAGCCCGGGGGTATCTAGAAAACGGGACAGAAAACGGGGACGAAAAACGAACATACCGGTGATGGATCATAATCGTGTGTTGCTTTTCGTCTTTCCCCCCCCCCGTGTTCCTTTCCCCGTTTTTTCGTACCCGTTTTAGACACCCTGCTGGAAGGGGGCGTTGAAACTCGCCTACAATCTGCCACTGTGCTGCTGTCGAGCAAACTAAACTAAAGCATGACAAGGAAGGTTGCCGAATTAACAGCGACATCACACAACTCCGTGTTCCGCGACCATGTCCACTCATCATGATTAGACTTTGCCTATGATGGGTTGTCATGATATGGACTACAAATGGGGTTCAACTTGTGAAGTTGTATTTATTTCACATTTTTCTGCCTACGCTGCAAAATTGTCATAATGTTTCCACTGTGTCGTAATCCTTGACTTGTTTCCCTACAAAAGATTAATGTGAACGAAAACTAAACAAAAATCGTATTTTGAGCAGATTGAAAATATTTTATTATTTGTGGGAAAAAAAACAATATTTATCATTTATGATTGAGCTTTTTATTAGTTTTAGTTATAATTACGACATTAATCTAGTTGTAATCTATACCGCCATTTAGGTCGTTCACTAATTTCATCATCTCGCTATTATTAGCTTTTCTTTTTTCAAGCTCAAGCCTGCAATTCCTCTGTTTTTCTCTAAACTCTTTTACCAACTACACCTGTTGGGCAAAGAGTTATACCACAATGCGTCAATATATTGTTGGTTGCGGAGTTGTAAAACCCTACTGCGCATGACATCGTAAATACGATCAAGTCTAGATTTGTTTGAGCGTCCTACAATATCGAAGTTGTTAATATTCCAAGTATAATTTTTAAATAATATCAGCACAGCATTATCATAGGTTTTTAATGTTAGAAAACAAGTACATAAAAGAAAATTGCGGGAGAAAGAAAACAAAATAGACAAACAGAATGGAAAATTAAAATAATTAATTGTGAAGATCGGACTATAAAATGAAAACTTCAATATAACCAATTTTAAAGATGGCGCGCCCCTGTTTGGTACCCGTCGATTAATATCTCCGTAGGAGTTAATGGTTAAGAACTTTAAAGGGGGATCAAATGAGGATCGGTATTTTTTAAACCTGTCAGACTATAGATTTTCAATAGCTTTGTAAGACGACATACGCGATTGTCGCTAAGAGCTTCGCTTCGCTCGCTTATTAAACAAAACTAATAAATCCCCCCGAATGTTTATGATATTGCCGTTTGTTGGTACATTCTTTGTGAAAACAGCTATTGTTTTAAGCATGAAAGTATTGTTGCCAGAGATTATACAATAGGTCAATACATGGTTAATGTTTGTACCAAGTCGATGGTTGCCGATTTTCAGCAAGTCCGGTCAGGGGGACAAGGGGGCTTGGAAAAAGCTAAAAAAATTCTTCAAAATCATGTTCCAATGGCGGTGGCATTCCATCTTAATTTGTTCCTTCAAACACAACAAAAATAATAAAAATAAAACTCTTTTTTCCTTTTTAACAAATAAATATTAAATAAATAAATTTAAACAAAATTAATAAACATTTTTAAAAGTTATAGTTTGAGTTCCAAAGATCAAAACGGTTGATAAGATGGAGTTTAGGGTACAAGGTAAATTCATCAAAATAAAAAATATATATAATATATAAAGTAAAAACAAAATAAATAGTATACAAAAAAGACGTACAACAAGATGATGGTCTCAAACACAAGAAAAGTCAATATACTGGACGTTTCCTGTCCAAAAAAGCTTGTTTTATTGGTTCAAAATTATCTGGAAATTTTGCAATTAATTTGAACACAATAAAAAAACAAACGTTTGATTAAAAACTGAGGATGGTGTCAGGAGTTCTACAAGATACCAGATCATTGGGTAGGATTTCTGGAAGGGCCTTGTACAATTGAGCCCAAATACAATTGACATGAAACTTTATCGAAACGGCTACAGAAGTACCCAACAAACTAGTTCAAAGAATACTGCCATTAAAACAGGATAATACTTGAAGCACAGGCATTTCGTTCCTTATGTTCAAAACGGTAGAAAATCACGTCCAGGATCTCTGCACATAATGAATGAAATATCTTAAAGAAAAAGACAAACGGACAAAAACAAAAACAAAGAAAGAGCCAGATTTTGAGAGGTTCCTTGGTGACTGTCAACAGCAGTACAGAACACACTGTGGGCATCCACATAGAAATGGCTCTGTGCCATGTGGAAAACATGATTGGCAACATTCGTGATGGGTCTTGTTGGACAACAAGTCTTGCAAGAAGCCGGTATTGCCGTGTGTGAAACTTCTAATTCAATTCTGAGAGCTGGCACTGGCCACATGACAAGGACTGGTGCTGCAACATCAAGTCTCGCACTTATACTGGGCAAAGCTTGAACGGAATTCTTTGCAGCTACCAAATACTTTTGATGGATTCCTTTTCTAGATTTGGCGACTGTAGATGTGTAACCTTGGTCAAAGGCCAGTTTAAATTATTTAACCACCGACCGGTGTAGTGATACAGCCTTCATTGTCATTCGGAAATACAATTGAAAAAAAGACGATGAGTAATGGGCTTTTGAGGAATGTAATACCGCATGTTAGAGACTTTCAGTGCATAAAGGGACATCTTGAACAATGATGACAAAGAGCCCAAACTTCCAATGCTGTGATATCATTTCTTATTAATATAGGTCTTGATGTGTGATATTGATGTGCACTCGATATCACCAAGACTTTCGTGCCATACACAGTGTTGGGATAGCACTAGCACCTGGTTCTTTGCAGGAACCGTATGGGTTCCAATTCATGCATAAAATTGTTTCCTGAAAATATCAGAGGGGATTTGGACATTCTGGGTTATCAAAAAAGGCTCTATGGATAAGTTCTCCCAAATGTCATCAAAATGCTCCAGCTCTTAGAGGCTCTGGTTGGAGATAGCTAATATTCAGGATGTGACAACTCTGAAGCTATTGTAGACCCTTGCTTACCTGAAATATCAAGGAAGTATAGAGAAACGGCTGAAGTATGGCTGCAGGAAATTACCTTTATTGACTTAGTGAACTGCAAGGGCTCGCCAATCGCACAGGATATTTTTTGCTCTGGACTTTGTGTGCCGTGTCATGGAAAAGGTATCGAGTGACTGGGGACCCAGAACTACTATTATTCAGGTTTGACTTTTGGTAATGTATCATATGAAGTAGTAGACTCTGACGAAGTTATTACACCTGAAAATTTCAATTCAAATCGCATTGTTGGTTTGCATGACAAGTCATAAAAACACCCCCCCCCTTTGTGGATCCGTACATACAAAAGTGGACTTTTTGAGTTGCCTCATGTTTTAGTAACGGTCCCTTTTGCAAAACGTTATAGTTTTGTACAGATCTGTGACCACATCAGGCGTTAAGATGAAGAAAAAAAAAACAAGATTAAAAATCAAAGCTGTCATCTAAGGGTTACATTTCCCAATGATAACGTTGTGGACGTACGTTGCAGAAATGTTTAAATTTGTACATCCTCAATGACGAAATGCCATCATGCTTAATATATGAACAAGATTCTTTAAACGACAACGTTTTAAACAAAGAGTTATTACCAAACTTCAAATTCCATCTCTGTTTTAAATACATCAAAAAGTAGTACGAGGTGCTTGATAGTGCCATTTGGGGAATGTACGGCAGCAGCATGTCACTTTTTGTAATATCCAACAAAATCATTTGTTAAAATTGAATATGCCTATTGTTCCTACATAGTATTTACCTTTGATATGAAACAAAAATCGGGTATTGGGATGATTTTATTTTTTTACAATGTCAAATTTGTTTGAATAAATTCGGAACTGCCCTTTATTGCAGAATGCACGCAATGTGGTGGAATTTGATACCAAATTTGGTGTAAATTTAATATAAATGACCTCCAATGACCTTTAATGACCTATAATGACCCTAAATGCTAAGATACCCTACTAAAAGTATCTTTAAGACAATCTTTAAGTTCCAGTTGACTATTTAAAATTAATACAACAATATACTGGCGTATATTCATGAAATTTAAAAAAAGAAAAATATGCAAAAAAGGGGGCGGGGGGCATTGACGTCATTAATGAGGTCCGATTTTTGGGCACCCCTTCTAAGTTGGCTTTGTACACCCCAAGGAATGGTCTGTGCCCAAGTTTCAGCTTTTGTCCAGAAAAGTGCACGATGATTATGGTTATCTACTACACTATTGGTGTTTCTCCCAAAGGCAAATACCCGGCAAATACCAAATGCCCGATTTATCATTTTGTTGTGATTCATTCCGTATATGACAGCACAACTTATGTTGTACTCCCGTTCTGCTTTCTTAAAACTGCAACGAAAAAATTTACAAGGTAGGATATTTATTACGTACGTGTATATATGAAAAATCACTACATATGATAAAACTATGGATGCTAGTAAATCTCCGTTGCCACTTTAACCTAAATATATTTTGGGAAAAGCACTATCTTAATTTTGAACATGTTGTTTAACCAAATAAAAGTCTGCAATATACCTTAGCACAAAAAATACATTCAAACACCTGGGAAAGATACTGTAACTAGTGCTCCCTAGCCTGTCCATGATTCGTTTAAATATTGTATTTTCGGGAAAAATTCAGTTATTTCATATTTATATTCATATTAAATGTCAGTTTATCAGATCTCACTAATTGTTCGTACTGGCTCCCACAGTTTTACGTGCTAGCGCGTATTTGGAGCGATGTTGGTTTTACGGGGAAGGAATGTGGATAATGGCTCAGTGATTCTATTTTTCTCAAAACTAAACCAATTATTTGACGTTATATGTACAATTCTTGAGTACTTGAACGTAGACATGAGACATCAAAAATTGCGTACCCACTAAAATGCGGTAAGTGACCCATTATTGCTTTGGATCATTAATTTTGAACGAGGAGACATTCTGAAAAGGTACACAACGTTGATGAAAAGGTGGGTGATTGGTTGGTAAAACAAATTAAGTACGGCTATTAAGTTATAAACTGAACTAGATTTAAAAAACAGTGGGCCCTATTAAACTAAGTTTGTTAATGTGGTTTGGATTCTCTGTATTTTAGTTTTCAAGGACCGAAAAAAAAATGCGTTCTCACAGGGTCAATATCGCCATTCCAGTTACGTCGTCAAAATTGACTTTTGTGCTATCTGCCTTCAAATTTTAAATTGCTTATGAACAATTCGCTTAATGAATGCTAATTAAAATAATTCATGCGAATGTATTTCTTTGCAAAAATAATAACATACTGTAATATTTGCAGGGAAATTTCATACTTCATACAGAAATTTGAAAAAAAAAAAACATACGCAGCACAGTCCCGAAAAATATATATCGACACTGTTAAGGAAAAAGTTTGCATAACTATTGGATAGGAACGTCCGAAACAAAACATCTTATGATTCTAGGCCACTGTTGTAATAGTAAAACATAATTTGCCAGACCAAATTTTTAATAGTAAAAACAATATGCAAAATAAACCCCTGCTGAACTAACCCCAACTTCCTTCTCTGTAAAGAAATTACTGTAGTGTTACGCGACGGTAACTGTGAGCTTGCCGTTGAAATTTAAATTAATGAAAATAAAATTAATGTTAAATTCTCAAAATAAGATAATCCTTAACACATTCCTTTCATTTCGATGTTAATGAACGAACAGCAGCTTCCATTCAACCGCCACGGTGCACCAAATAATTTAAGACTACTATTGTTTATCAATCAAACTTCGATTATAAAGTGGGATACCTTAACCTTTCCAACAAGGACAGATTTTTTTCACTAAACCTGCGATACTCAATATGTGATAGAGATGATTGACGAAATGTCATGTTTGGAGGGGGGGGGGCTTACAAGAGACACTGGCACTTGAAAAATAGTGCGCCTCTAAATTTGTCAAAATTGATATTATTGAAGGGTTGCAAAGCTTTAATGGCATTAGCCCTCATCTGATCTGAAGTATGAACCCCAAATCAGCGTGCTTATGGTAAACGGGAATGATTTTATAAATTAATGGATTTAATGTCGCCGGCGATATTAATTCATCAGACGACGCGGAAAAGGCGTGTAACGCAAGAAAACACACTCCAGAGTTAATTCTCACAGCATGCACCACGTTTGACCGGTCTGTGACCTTTGTGGTTTTACTATCAATGAGTACGAAGTCATGATTCTTGAATGTAATATGACACATTTGTGATTTAACGTTACGGCAAAATAAAGTTAGCTACAAATTCACTGGAATGTCTTTAGCATCTTATTATGTTTTGGGGCATGTTTGTTTTATGTGTAAAATATTATTTCTATTCTTCCAATAGCCAAGGCTATCATTTGCGAGCACAGTAAAGAAATTTCATATTTCTGAAAATGTGCCAGGTCGCTTTTAAATACACGGTTCATTTAAATATCGCGTGTAAAGGGGGAGGTCTTACATTAAGATCAAGAAAAGATGGTCTAATTTGATTTTTTGTTAGTTTGCGTCACATTCGGAGGATAAAATAAAATGTGGATGATTAATGTTGTGAAATGGCGTGGTCCCTTAAATTTGCCAGAAACTTCAGCTCAATTAGCTTTTCAAATCATAACGTGAACGTTCTCTTCAAAAAGGTGTGATGTGTTGTGTGTTGATCGACCTGGTTTAAGAGCAACGAACGTTATTATACCTGCACTGAGTTTTTGAATATATTCTACATTAAAGCGGCCTGGCAAGATTCAGAAAAAATATGAAATTTCTTCAATTCGGTTCGAAATGTTAGTTTAGGCCATTGGAGAAGAAAGATAGAGAGTATTTTACACTATAAATAACGTACCAAATGCAGAGGGGGAGCCTTAATAGAGGCTAAAGACATTCCAGGTAATTTGGAGGTTAACTTTTAAGTTTGTCCGTAAATTAAATCAGCAAATTGTTCTATTACATGAATATCATAAGGACTCGTTGTACTTGTTGATATTAAAACCACAAAGGTTCCACAGACCTGGTCAAACAAGGTGCATGCCGTGAATGTGAATTCAACGCTGGCGGGTTTTCTCGTGTTTACACCCATTTCCGCGTCGGCTGCTGAAATAATGTCGCCGGGCGCCGGTGACATTAATTATCAAAATCGTTGTTATCCTTGTTTAAGTTGAGGGGGGGCTTTGGTTTTATAGTGAGGGGGGGTCTTTGTTTGATAGTTGAGGGTTGGGGTTTTGGGTTTGGGTCTTTGTTTTATAGTCACCTGGTCGAAAACGCTCTGGAAAATGTCTGATTTGAGGTCCAAAATACCTGAAATTCATTAAAAATAATGTTTATTGTTGTGGATAATGTCAACTGCATATCTATGTTGTCGTGGATATAATAGGAAGCCAATTCTTTGACTAATTCAGTATGCTTTAAGAGGTGACATTATCGGGGGCCTTCTTATTAGAGTTCTCAATGGCTAGAGGAGTCATTGCGAGTTCTGCAAATTTCGACAATGGGTTGTTCTGAAAGCCGAAATCATTGTTTATTACTTTGTCTAGGTGTGTTTTTTTTTTTCTTAAAGGGGGGGGGGGGAGCGGGGTAGAGGGCAAATGAATTGAGGACGTACCTGACGTCTTGTACGCCACCGGTTGCCCCGGACCGCCAATAAATAATGGTCTGGATTATTACGTACGTAAGTGTTAATCAATATGAAACACTACTATGATAACACTATGGATGCTATTCAAATCTCTCGTTGCAATTTAACCTAAATATATTGGAACGCACTATCTTAATTTGACATGTTGTTAACCAATAACAAGTCTTGCAATTATACCTCTCCACAAAAATAAATTCAAAAACCAATGGGAAAGATACGGTAACTAGTGCTCTAGCCGGTCCTGAATCGTTTAATATTGATATTTTCGGGAAATTCTTATCTCATATTTATTTCATATTAATTTCAGTTATTCAGAATTCACTAATGTTCGGTACTTGCTCCCACAGTTTTACTTGCTAGCGCTTTTGTTGTTTTTTGTATTTTGTACGATGTTGGCTTTTAAGGGGGAATGTGGAATAATTGGCTCAGGGAAGGTGTGATTCTATTTTTTCTCAACTAACCAATATTTGCTTTATTATGTACATTCTTTGAGTTACTGAAACCGTATACCTATAAATTCAAATTGATACCACTAAAATGAGGGGGTACCGGTGACCCATTGCGTTGGATTCATAAGTTTGAGCGAGGAGACCATTTCTGAAAAGGTACAATCGTGAAGGTGAGGTTAAAACAAATTAAGTACGGCTATTAAGTATAAAATGAACTAGATTTAAAAACAGTGGGCAATATTAACTTAAGTTTGTTAATGTTGTTTGATTTTGATCTCTGTTTTATTTTTCAATGACGAAAAAATGCGTATTACAGGGTCAATACAGCCAGTCCAGTTTACGCGTCAAAATTGACTTTTGTGCTATCTTCCTTTCAAAATTAAATTGCTATGAACAATTCGCTTAATGAATGCTAATTAAATAATCATGCGAAATTGTTATTTCTTTGCAACATATAACATACTGTAATATTTGCAGGGATTATTCATACTTCATACAGAATTGATAAAACAAAAAACCTACGCAAGCACAGTCCCGAAAAATATATGATCGACACTGTTAAGGAAAAAGTTTGCATAACTTTGGATAGGAACGTCCGAAACAAAATCTTAGATTCTAGGCCAATGTTTTAATAGTAAACATAATTTGCCAAGACCAAATTTTTAATAGTAAACACAATATGCCAAAAATAAACCCCTGAACCCCAAACTTCCCTTCTCTGTAAAGAAATTACTGTAGTGTTACGCGACGGTAACTGTGTAGACTGCCGTTGAAATTTAAATTAATGAAAATAAAATTAATGTTAAAGTCTCAAAATAAGCATAATCATTACTTACATTACTTTTCATTCCGATTAATGAACGAACAGCTTCCATTCAACCGCACGGTGCACCAAATTAATTTAAGACTACTATTGTTTATCAACCAACTTCGATTATAAAAGTGGTATACCTTAACTTTCCAACAATACAGATTTTTTTCACTAACCCTGCGACTACCTCAATATGTGATAGAAGATGATCTGGAAATGTCCTGTTTGGAGGGGGGGGGCTTAAAGAGACACTGGCACATTTGAAAAATAGTGCGCCCTCTAAATTTGTCAAAATTGATATTATTGCATGGTTGCAAAGCTTTTATGTGCATTAGCCCTCATCTGATCTGAAGTTATTAAGCCCAAATCAGCGTGCTTATGGGTAAACGGAATGATTTTATAATTAATGTCGCCGGCGACATTAAATCAGCAGACGACGCGGAAATGGCGTGTAACACAAGAAAACGCACGCTCGAGTTGATTCTCATGGTATGCACCTTGTTTGACCGGTCTTTGACCTTTGTGGTTTTAATATCAATGAGTACGAGTCTATGATATTCATGTAATAGACACATTTGTTGATTAAATTTACGGCAAACAAAGGTTAACCTACAAATTCACTGGATGTCTTTAGCCTCTTATTAATGTCCCTATTTGTTTTGGGGCATGTTGTTTTATGTCTAAAATATATTTCTATTCTTCCAATAGCCTAGACTATCATTTGCGAGCAAATTAAAGAAATTTCATATTTTCTGAAAATGTGCCAGTGTCGCTTTAAATACACTTGTTCATTTTAAATATCGCGTGTAAAGGGGGAGGTCTTCTACATAAGATCAAAGATGGTCTAATTTGATTTTTTTAATATTTTGCAGTCACATTCGGAGGATAAAATGTGATGATTAATGTTTTGAAAAGGCGTGGTCCCTAAATTTGCAGAACTTCTGCTCAATAGCTTTTCAAATCATAACGTGAATCGTTCTCTTCAAAAAGGTGTGTGTGTTTGTGTGTTGCTCGACCTGGTTTAAGAGCACGAACGTTTATTATACCTTGCACTGAGTTGAATATATTTATATACATTAAAGCGGCACTGGCACATATTCAGAAAATATGAAATTTCTTCAATTCGGTCGAAAATGTTAGTTTAGGCCATTGGAAGAATAGAGATGTATTTTACACATATAAATAACGTACCCAAATGCAGAGGGGGACATTAATAAGAGGCAAAAGACATCCAGGTAATTTGTAGGTTAACTTTTAAGTTTGTCGTAAATTAAATCAGCAAATGTGTCTATTACATGAATATCATAGACTCGTACTTGTTGATATTAAAACCACAAAGGTCACAGACCGGTCAAACAAGGTGCATGCCGTGAGAATCAACTCTGGCGTGTGTTTTCTCGTGTTACACGCCATTTCCGCGTCGTCTGCTGAAATAATGTCGCCGGCGCGGTGACATTAATTATAAAATCGTTGTTATCCTTTGTTTTATAGTTGAGGGGGTCTTTGTTTTATAGTTGAGGGTTTTGGTTTTGGGTCTTGGGTCTTTGTTTTATAGTCACCTGGTCGAAAACGCTCTGGAAAATGTCCTGATTTGAGGTCCAAAATACCTGAATTCATTATAAAATAATGTATTATTGTTGTGGAATGTCAACTGCATATCTATGTTGGTCTAATATGAAATTAAAAGCGATGTTGGTCTTATATGAAATTAAAAGCGATGTTGGTCTAATATGAAATTAAAAGCGATGAATTTTAAGTTTTGAAAAAAGCGTCGTTTCTGAAGTTATACAAATCACAGCAAATTTTAAAGCATCCCATTCCCAAATCATTAATTGAATTGTGTGCTACAAAAAAGTCTGTGTACGTATTACTCTGTTTTAAGAAAGCGAAGCCCTCGGAAAATGTATACGTTTCCTGGCATTACGGAATTGAACTCTCATATGCTATTCGCTGATGTAGTGCACGTTAGTATCCATTGGTTACTGGCTCAAGGTTTGGCTCATGCACCTGTTCCGAATTATGATTTGCTATAGGATTTGTGTTGTGATCAATGTGATCAGTGGCTCGAAACAAAGTTAGCGTGAGCCAGTTGACCTGGCAACGGTCTTATTCTAACGTGCTCTACATCAGCGAATAGATGAGGTGGTGGAAATCACAATTGTTACAAACACACAGTTTGGACCTGGTCTACTGACTGTAGAGGTGCGAAGAGTCTGCCCAACAGTTTACAGCATTCAATATCCTTATCACGCCTGATTGAGCTTGAATTTTAAAAGCACAAGCCCTGCAGGTGCTCACGCATACTGCCGGGCAGTGCTTTGTTCGTTGCCCGGCGTTGACGTCATATGTCAACTCATCTATAACATGGGGCTTGATTTTCATAGATTTTAGGCTTGATTTTCATAGATTTTAACTGCAGACGTGTGCAGGGAATGTGGACAAAAGCAAGGTCGTTTGCCTATTGTATTTGTGAAAGCCCGTGTAAAATGACCCTGTCCAACAATTTTCGCTGTGAACAATAGTACTTGGGTGACCTGCCGACAAGCTGGGGAACGTGGACAATAGCAAGGTCGCTCCTTTATTGTATTTTAGCAAGATCATGAAAATTGCCCACTGACCTACACATGGATAGCGGGTCTGAGTCGCCGATTGAAACATCAGGAAGTTGGTTTCTGACCTAATATGACGGGAAACAATGCATACACCTTGTCAAACAATAGAACATCTGTGTAGAATATGTGCACCAGCAGGTGTATGCATTGTTTCCGCCATATTGTATAGGTCCGAAACCAACTTCCTGATGTTCCCCTCGGCGACCATTGAACTGTGCGGCAGCCCGCTATCCATGTGTAGAGGTCAGTGGAATTGCCTTGTATAATTTCACAGCAAACAATGTACCAGCGTGACCTCATGACCTACTAAACCCACCACCTTTACACCCGTAAAATTCCTTGCCCATTTAGTATTGCAATTGTTTGTTTGCTCGAATAGGCGAATTCCTACTGCAAGCAGACAGCGGCAGGAGGTCAAACCCGTCAGGATTGATTCTGCCGATTTAAACGTTGCTGCGGCTGTCATTAATAAAAACCGACCTATCCTGCTCTATTAGTTGGATCATATGGTAAGTTGTTGCCATGTCCAATATACACTTTACTTATAAGATCTATTGTTGTCGAGGGCTTTATTATTTCAAAGGCAAGCTAATCTATATAACAATGTACACAAAAAACAAAATATTTTAGATAACCTGCATCGAGAAAAGATTTTAGAACAGCATAAATTAGTCAATCTGCACGGCGGACAGAAATACAAAAGATTATCTCCACTGTAAACTAGCGGGGCGATTCACAGCGTTTATAAAAAGGTGACGCACCCCTTGGGAATACATACATTTTACCTAAAATAATTTCTCTAAATTATATAAAATCAGTTCTACGCGTGTAATCACGTCTAGATGTGAACATTTTCTGAAAATGAATTCAAATGTCATCTCCTTTCCCTTGTAATAGCAAGTGACCAACGGACCAGACATGATTTCATAAGGCAGCTATTGATAAGTAACACGTGCAGTGCAGCACTCGGACCAACGGACTTCGGATTCTCAGGCGATCACTGCCAAAGACGTCCATTGTTATGTTCCAGGAAGTTTTGAAAATGCCTTTCAGCTCCCGATTTAGATGGAGCTAATAACCTCAGCTCACAAATGAAGTAAAACTCGAGCCTCTTCGGTGAGTTCAATAACTTTAACCGTATTATTCATAAAAGAAAATCGTAAGTAGATGAACCAAAAATCATGAAAAAATGTTGCTTGGCAATGTCTTTCGTGATCCTAACACCTTGGCTGCGGGAATCATAAATCCCATAACTTTAATGTCATGTAGCAATGCAGGACCTCCTTTCTATTCAATTTAAAAAGCTTGTTCGGCACAATCAGGTTTCCCTGCAATTTCACATAGGTTGACATGATTTCGATGCTGTAATAACGCTGATAATATAAATGGGGTTACGCGGCAAATTAAGGGTTTGGTTCTGCAAAAAGATGTTAGTAGGTCAGTTTTGTCAAACAAATCGTTTCCCTTTCGATATAAATGATGAAATATAAGGGTCAAAGTTAATTAATTGAACACACATGAACTCTACTTTATTTATGTTGAAAAGAGCGAGATAGTAATTTGTGTTCCACATCATTAAAAAGTTTAATCTAAAATCGGGGTGGTGTATAACAATGGAATCTCTTCAGCTCATGGAACTAAACAATGGATCTGACCAGGTTTCCAGATGAAAATGAAGCTGAAGTGTTGGCCCTCTGCAACGAGTGGCATTTACGATCAATAGCACCCATTATTTGCTGGAGTCATGAATCATGATGTATCATTCCGTTGGTCACTGTACAGTTATTTAGGGCAAAAATTTGAGATGGACATTAAATTCATTTTTTTCTAGGAAATGTGCACATACTAGAAGTGAGAATACACGTAGAAATGATTTCTATAATCTTAGAAAAAATAGTCGGAAGTAATGAGTACTTCCCGGGGTGCCCACCTTAGCCCTATCCGAGCTCTTTTTCGCTTTGCCTTATAGCCTACTGCTGTTTACCAGCAGAATATAGAAACCAGTGATTATACAGCATGCTAACCTGATATATGTAACCTGTTATGCATATATGCATGCATTGACTTTCCCCTGGTGAAAGCGACGTGACGGTTCAACTGCAAGGTACATATAAAACCAAAGCTAAAATGGTTATTACCCCACCCTCCCAGGTCACGTGGCTTTACGAACTGAAACACTGCGACGGAGCTTATTCAGATCCTATATGATGATAATAACTTTGTGGTTGGTAAAAGTAAAAAAGGCAATGGACCTCTACCGGTACCAAAATTAATAATAGTCATTTGTAAAGGTACAACTCAGTTAATGGGGTTTGTTGCTTTTTGCTAATAAACAATACTTTGTACATATACTACAGGAATTTGAAAAAAAAAGAGTTATAAGACCTAATTGGGGGCGTTTTTAGGATTAATTTTTTTATACCTGTATATATTGTTTACAAACGCATTTCTTTGTGTTATATGAAGTATAACATTTGGCACATATTTTGAAGGCATAGGACTATTCTGAGACTTTACCCCAGTATGAACATACACTCATATTTTTGTCTTCTAGCTACTGAACTATAATTTGTAGATGGGGTAAACATACATTTTCTGAAATCCTTTGTAACATGACATACTATTACAATACATGCGTAACACAATATGAGCACTACGGTTATGACCTTGTATAACCTTCCACTATCGACTATATTTTGTCAAAACCTCCTACATTGAGTAGCAAAAAAGATATTTGATCAAAACACCCTCAAAATACCCCAGGACCTTGTTTGCCAACTTTTAATGTCGAAAACATTTTATAGAAGCACACTATTGAAATCCGGAACTAGACTATAACAGCTGACTTCTATTTTTGAAAGTGCAATGCAGATAAATACTAATAGAATTGTTTGACGTAACTGAAATGGCTATTCCAACAATGCATTGGGCCTTAATACTTTTCAAATGTCATATTTCCCTTTTAAACCATATCAATCATCACAATTTTTCTTTCTTCTAGCAACTGAGAAGACGTCTGGCGAAAACTTGGAATTGAAATAACACAAAGGTAAAGACTAACATTATCTAACTTGAAGACAATGGGCGAATAAGATTTTTATGTTAAATACAATGAACTAATACAGACGTACATACACGTTCCTCGAAAACCCGTACTTCGAAAGACCGTTATTTTTCGTCTATTTAGCTCTGGTGCTCGCCCGTTTTTCTCCGAGCTTCTATGTAGTATTTACCAAGTTCCTTTTCTCGGGTTGTATCATATTACTTGATCTCGCGTGCATTGAATTGAGTTTCGCTTCGTCATAGATTCTGCTAGAAACATGCATTAATGCCCTCCCTAGAAAATATAAAAAAATATATTACAGCCGCTTGAACTCTGAAAATAAAGACTGAAATAAGTTAGCGGCCGTCGTTTTCTTTTCTCCGGTACCACATTAAACACAGTCCTTCCTGTGGCCCAGTGGTATTGCTCACGCCTAGTAATCGAGAGGACCGGGTTCGAGACCGTGTATTTTTCGCTTTAATTTAGTTCTGGTGCTGCTCGCCAGTTTCCTCCCCCGAGCTTCTATCAATAATTAAATACAATGATTTTAAAATAAAATTGACCATTTTTAAGTCTTTGACCACCATTCTCAAACCACATTTGACATGATAAGCCTGATATAATTACAATGCTTTACATGCCTGCTTTGCCTCAAACTCGATAACCAGTTTCGTAAAAACAGGGACCGGTTTCCATTGTTGCACTGAATGAAACACGGTTGAACCGCAATGAGCCGTCGATCAACAAGCGGTTAAAGTTTGAAGACCACCCTTCAGTGCTTTAGGTAGAAACCAGTATGATTACATTTATTGTAAACTGTATTAAACGTAATTCTTTTCTTTCATCACACGCGGTGCGTTTGCCCAATTTACATTTTAAATGCCCGATTTAACATTTTGCCAAAATTTAGGCGGCTAATATTTGGTCCGCAATCCTATGAAAGTGAAAAAATTCGGGATGAACATGAATGAAAATGAAAAGGTTTTTTCACACCATCGGAGTCGTTACCTATTTAGATGCGATGCCCTACCAGCCTATACCACCCCATTGTATATAAAACTTCCTCCTGGCCCACTAAATTATGCTCGTTCACTTCGGTGTATTTATATTTTTGGGACCAATCGAATAATTTTTCTCTTCATCACATGATATTTATCAACAACGAATATGTTGATTCAGTGCGCCGGAAGACCATTTCCATTCGTTAATATAATCCGTCAACTGCAGAGAAGATATGTGACGTTCAGGAAGCTGATAAGGTAAAACATAGTGTCTAATAATAATTAAATATTTATATAAGGATCGTCTACTGGCAACCCTCGTGGGTAAAGGACCGACGATGCTTACTAACCGGCAGTGCCACAGACTCCATCGGTTTTACAATCTGTAATAAACACACGAGGGGATGTAAAGATACGTTATTTCAAATCATAACAATTATGTGAACTTACAACAACATTTTCTGATCCAATATTTAAGTTCCTGTATGTACGTTTGGAACAAATTGCCTGTTAACACTTGATGAGATTGTCAGTCTCTCGAGTCTACAAGATATTTGCAGTGTTTTCTAGAATTGCCAGTTGAGTTGATACTTTGTAAACACAATAACGGTCTCTGACTCTGACCTCTGAATCGTGTAAATAGGGCCAAATATGCCTAATTTCTTTCCGAAAACGTTTTTAAATGAGCAACTAAAGTATAGGGCCGTATTCTCAAACGATGTTTACAATAACGGTGGTTCGGCCTAACCTGTGGTTTACTAAAAAGCAACTGTTTAAAAAAACCCGCAGGTTAAATGTTTACAAGTGGTTTGCTAACACCAACCACTGTATTTCACGCCGTAAATATCATCCACCGAACTGGTGACTTATCTTCGCTTACATCATTACGTGTGCGTGAACAATATTGATATGCCCAGACAATGCCTTCCGTGGTTTTAAAAAAACGCAACGCATGAAGCCCACGGTAAATTTCAAGAATGTCCGCTTACGCAAAGCTTTAGAATTTGTTGAATGAATGCAGAACAAAAGAGCCCGGGCCTATTTAAAACTTCTTTATGTCGTTGTGCCGCACTTGCTATCATTCAATACTTATAACAGATAAACCAGAAGGAAAATAGAAGCAAGGAAAAATGGACGAGACGAAATTGGAAATGAGGAGCGGAAAGAAAGATAAGAGAAAATAGAGGAGGTAACAGGTCTCACCACTGGTATCACATAGAGCTGAAAATATCAGGCATTTGATTGAAAACGTGTGAAGTTAAACAGGCCTTTAAACTACCCCCGGACCAAGGTCTAAGTTAAACAACGTTTTAGGAAGGTTTAAAGGTGTTCGGCTAAAATTTAAACAGCGTTTAAAAGCTAAACCATACTTGAGGAATTGCGTTTATTGTAGCGGGCGTTTAAATGCGATTTTATACAAGAATACTGCCTTTGTGTCTCATTTGACAATCACAAATGTTTTGAGAATACGCCCGATTCGTCCTGTTATTCATATAAAACTATGTGGGTTAGTTAAGGTCCCAGGAAATGAAAATAGGTTATGTTGTGTTTTTGTGTCGAGTTCTACAATTGATTTTTCAGAGAGCAATAGAAAATTCCAGGTGACTGGGTGAATCTATTCATGACACTGACTAAAAAATCAAATCGGTTTCACTAATGATGTCACTGGTAGGTATTCTTTTTTATGGCCTTTCTGGAATGGAATGTCCCGTAAAGATTTTAAGTGGTTTTCATCTTCAGTCCTGGGAACCCTTTTCGTGATGTGAGGCGATTTATTATTAAAACATATTGCATTTATCACGAATATCATGGAAGTTCTCAAAAGGGCAAAAATGTAGATTTGGTAGGTTAGGAAACATTTCCTACTTTAACTCGTTACTCGGTTGATCTGCTATGGAGGGCGGGTTGGCGCAGCGTCAATTTGATCAGCTTTCACCATTGCGGCCCGAGCTCGATTTCCAGTTGATCCAATTCCGTCATCGCGGAATTTCCCGAGGGACCTAGGGTTCCTTCTTTAAAGGTGCTTGTCCGATTTATGTCTGTGTGTTCTCGACCTGAGTGAGAGCCTGGCACATTGCACAGATGACATCAAGTACGTGGGAGGACAAACTTGCGGTTTGGATTGGTAGACGCAATAAGCAAGAATGCTGGTATTGATGGTTAACCATTAAAACGGCGGATTTTTGGTTTATATTGGGAATGAAATGATTTGAGGGGCTCAAATTTTCAGGACGACAATGAAAAAATACGGCCTTTCAATCTGATATCAAAATCGAATACTAACTTCCGGTAAAATCGGGGGGGGGGGGGCAAGACGATCGGAACACGACTTTAAGATAATTTCCTCATCTTTATCATTGCTGTTCTGGAGGCGTCCTTGTATATATTTCTTGCCTTTGCAATTATGCACCATGCCAAATGTTCTGTCCTGCCTTGCCTGCCGAATGAACGTCTTCCCTGATTCACCTCTATTTACTCTTAAACAGGCTGATGTTGACCTTGTGTGAATGATGAAAGCCGCCAAGAAGCATGAAAAATAGGATCACCAGGAGAAAAATGGATGCATCAAAAAAAGGGGCGTCCTCATCAGTAATTTGGCTGATCTTATGGAGAGTAAAGATATCAATACAGGTAATTTTATGTGAACGATATTAAAGACACTATCAGTGATTGCAAATAGAAAATCGAAAAAAAATATCAAAAATTAGCTTTTTGATGTATGTAAACAAGTACAGGTATCCTAAATTACCCTGCAAAGATAAGACCAGAAAGAACCTAATAAAACCCCACTCCCCCCAAATAATGGACCAGAATCGGAAATTTTCGTCATTCCCGTCCGTTCGGACCATTACTACAACACGTAATTGAAGTGAGAATCGTATCTGGGAACAATGCCGTTTTCTCCTTTTCTGGCAATGCTTAGTGGGAAAAGGTACTATGAGAATTCTACAGGACTTATCCTTCACTTTGAAGGCTATTCCTGCAAATTTCAAATATTTTTCAAATCACTGATCGTGTCTTAATGTATAACGTATGTTAATGGTATACAGCCACAAAATATACTAATTCCAAATGCGGCTAGACTAGCTCTCATATGTGAAGGTATTGAAAGAGCAGCAGAGAGGGGCTACCATTAGGACCAAGGCCAGTTCTGTTAAATGGTTGGGACAAAACAATGATACAATAATATTGTACACCTTTGTAACTGTTTGAAATAATGGCGAGATCCAATATGACCTTAGACACTTGGCCATGAGTCTGAAACGTAATGAAAACTAAATAATAATTTAGGTCATAATCTTCAAGAATTGAATGCAATCAGTTTGATGCAATGACCCAAAGTGACCAACGCGTTTTAGAACAACGACACAATCTCACAGAAAATCTACTAAGGTAATTTTGGGAGAAATGTAGAATCTGCGCTGTATGCAGATATTTAGGGGGGAGTATGGGGTCTGATGAAGCAGTGAACTTTGTGAAACGATTTTCCTAATTTTCCTAAATAGGGTATATACATGTTAGACATCATATTGTAGTGCCCATGTCACAAAGTTTTAAAACTCCATGGGAATTTTTGCTCTGGTTACCATGGTAACCACGTAAGGCCTCTGATTGGATCTAACACTAGAACGGATGTAACTAAATAATTAAACATGCTACTGGGACGAAACTGGGGTGTGTGGCAGGGGGGGTAAATAGCATGAAATGAAGCAAATTTTTACTACAGTGCAATGGCAACCGACATCGAAAAATCGCATAATTCAATGGCGTATTTGAAATTGGAACAAAATTTTGAACATCGGCGGTGAATTATGGTTCACTAGCCCTATATTTGCATTATGTGTGCAAATTTCCCGTTCATAACATGTAGCGGTCTCTAGTACGTTCGTTTTCGTTTTGTAAGTTGTGTATTTTAATGAAATGGTTAAGACCTGAAAATGTCCCCATTAGACAAACATTGAGGGCGCTTTGATGGGAAATATGGAATATTTTTTAACATTTCATTTATTACTGGAATATCATAAGTATTAATGTAAGATCATCGACATAGGGGCATCCCATTTTGCCTGTAATTAATTTTTTTAAAATAGTTTTCTTAAATATAGCAGGGTGAGAAAACAAAATACATAAGCAGTTCAGTCCTCTCTCCATCAATTACCCAGTGACATTTAATTACGTTAAATTATGGAAAAGATAATAGGAGTTATTTATTTACTTGACTTAGCAAAATAAATGTGTTAAAATAGTTCATAAACAATATCTTTTAAAATATCTTAAATATAACACTTTAAATTTTTTTACTTGATAAAAATATGGAGCTGATGGCATTTTTGGCAAATTTTTCGCGTACACTGCTTCGCTTTGATAGCTATCTCGAGGAACAGAATGTCCGATTGCAATCGAATAAAAAAGCATTTTGTAGATTACAATCTCTACTCAATTTAGCCATTGCATTATCTTCATTTTTTAATTAGAACTTTTTTTTATCATTTGCGACCCCAAAACCCCCCCTTAATAACGCTGACAAACCTACATTCTGCTATACGATAAATGGTGCAGTTGTTCACTAATTTCACCAGTTTTCTCTTTTTAAACAAATATCTGATGTCAAGGGTGTGCAAGTCAGGCAGTCTTAAAGGGCATTCGTGTACTAGCACCTCTTTTTGGTTTTGGTTCATTCGATATCTTATTTCCAAATTTCAGTCGAATCATGACATTTGCGTGTGGATTGTTATGAGACAAATGTTTGCATCAGCTGCCAAGTGTGTTGGTGTAATTCTGTCCGTTTATGGTACGGCAGCAAATACAAAAATTTACCGAATCTCTTTCAAAAAACAGATCGAATTTAACGTAAGATTAGGCACACAGACTATACGATATGAAAATCTCAACTTTTTAAAGGAAGTCGGGGGCGAGTGTGGATCACGAAGTGCCCCAAGGGATTATTTCGAAGTATAGTTTTGCCAATTTTGTGTTAGTTTTGTTAAATTTTCCAACTGTTATCATTTACCGATTAATATTAGCCTCTGTTTTAGAGGTTGCTTTGATCCGTCGGTTTGCGTGTCTGTGGTAAAAAATGTGAATTCCAAATGTAACCGCAAACATGATTGCCGCTGTTTCCACATACGTGCACACATTGTCATAGCACTTGCATGTAATGTCCTCGGGTAGTGCTCCACATGTTTCCCCCTCAAGAGTGGGGTCAAAGTCATCTAGAGGTAATTAGAGGTGGGGTGCCCAAAACTGGTACGATTTTCAATTGGTTGGCGTTCTTTTCCCTCCATCCCTCATGTTTGCTCAATTTTCATGGTCCTTGCTACCATGGTCTTGTATTGGGGTGTTGTCACACGTGTTGGTGACCTCATGGTGGACCTCGGTAACCTCATTGAACCTTTCACTCATTCGCAAAAAGCGACGGCGACGCACATGCGTTCGGGGAACGCCTGTACTGTTTAGTTTTTTATAAAGAATTTAAACGGAGACATTTTACCATTTCTTTCAATAATACTTTTCGATATGAGTTCTAATTGTGAAAAAAAACAAATCATCTTTCTTTACTTCGTACTTTTAGTACTAAATAATTACAGGTGTTTAACTGAATATATTACGGTGGCAGTAAACCAAAGAGTTTCTATATAGATAGTAGAGGTAAAGCGTTACGTCCTCTTTAGAAATTCACTCGTCTCGCATGTTTTGCGACCACAAAGAAAACAAGAGTACCAACATAGAAAGCAATTTCTGCCTCCGCTTCTTCCACATACTGATGTGCCGCTTTGCATTACACTAATCGGTTAGTGATACAAATTGATGTATTTGTTAGAGGTGGCCAGGTGTAAATAATAGTTGCACCTGGACATTGGTGCTCAATATTCTTTTTTCCCATAATGGCAATGCGGCGCTTAGGTTGCAAAAGATGTATTCATTGAGGGTGTTTATTTAAATATCACGACGACGACGGGTCATTGTCATTCGTTGTGTGCCATGGGGAGGACAAAATTTTAAACACCCAATACACCCAACAACCAACAACTGATTAATTTTGGCCCGGATTGTTTGAAATCGAATTGAACATTATGTGTGTATACAAGCACCCAAACATAATTATTCTGTTGCAATATTCAAAATTGTCAGCGCCCAGCACGGAACGACTGTTTGAAATTGGCTTCCAATCACCCCCTTGGTAACCCTGATCTTCCTATACAATGGTTGGCTACACAACAGAATTGTGAAGCAACCAGCGGAAATCTTGGTCTACCAGTACAATAACCTCCAGAGACAACCTGTTTAAAGGATAGTGTTGGTGGTGTTTATTCCCTTATGAAAAAATTTTCATGCTAAATTGATTTTGTTGCTGTTTGGTTTCACTCAGGACCCAACTTTCAGAAAATTAATGGGGTTGGAAATTTTTCCTACTGATGCCCCTTCTTTCAAGGGGGCAAATTTTATTACAGGAAAATTTTAAATCTGGTTCAAATTGTTTTTTAAGTACCTAAACGCGTTCGTCCTAGTCATAAGGATAGAAAAAAGTATATATTTGCCCGGGTTCCAACCTTTAGTTAAAGCTGTAAGCCATCATGGTTCAAGTCACAGCTGGGGGGTAAATGCTCCGAGTTGTTGAAAAAGTGGTGGTCAAATGATTCTTGTGTCAATACTGAAACAAAATGCATTCAAAATTGATCACCATTGCGACATCCAGGGAAGTTTTGGTGACCCCCCCCATAGACCATGTTAGCCCTATGCGACTTTGCTCTGTATTATCACCAATGCAACACTGTAAATAATACATTTTTGGATCCTGTTAGACAATACAAAACACCTAATCACCAGTTTCATACAAAATCTGAGCATTGGGTAAATTTTACCCCGGATGACCTTGACCTATGGGGCTAATAGCGCTTAACTAAAGGTCGTAAACCTAGGCAAATATATACTATTTTTCTAAATCCTTAGAAGAGAAAAACATGTTTAATGTACAGTTAAAACACAATTTGACTTCGATTTTAAATTTTGCCCCTGTAAAAGTTAAAACATTTCCCCCTTGAGGAAGGGGGCAAGCAGTCCAAAATTGCAACCGCATCATTTTCTGACTGTCTGGTCCCTATTGAATGAAAAACAGCAAGAAAATAAACTTTAGCACCAAAATCCTACGGGAACTGTTTCATTGACATACCAACCCACACTAAGAAGTTGTATCTCAAGTGCCTGTTCCAGAGACATGCCATCACATACGTATACACATCTTCAAATACATTGATCTCACTGAATTGGCTTGATTGTGCACTCTGTTATGTCGCTTATCCACATTTCAATAGAAACACGTTTGAGGGCACATGTGGTCCAGTGGATACAATGACCGCCTCATGACCCGAAGGTCCTGGGTTCGAGTCCCGCTGAGGCCAATGTGTTGTGCACTTGGGCAAGGCACTTTACCTCGCTTGCCTCTCTCCACCCAGGTGCTAAATGGGGAGCTGTTAGGAATATTGTCCATTGAGCGCCGCCCAAAGGTATGAGTATGCCTTGGGCATTTGTAAGGCAGCTGACATATTCTAGTGGCAGCGGAATAAATGTAAAGCGCTTTGATACATTGTTAAAAGCGCTATATAAATGTCGACATTTATTTTATTTATTTTTAACACACTTTGTGTATATGACCGGCTCTTAACCACCTGCTTGGGCTCTTTTTGGATTACGAATATGGCCGTCAGTGGTTGTAAGTACAGAACCCAGGTTTCCAATCCATTGTATAGAGATCAGTGGGTAGTAATTGAGACGTGGCGTATTTCAAGGTTAAATTATGACGTCATATTTGACGTCATAATTTGCATGTAAAAGGAGAATACATGGACAAAAATATTGGCACCATATAAACCATTTTACTATTCAATACATATCTATTTAAAATGATTTTCAAGGCACTGGACACATTGGAAGCTGGCATGGTTCCCGGTATAGCTGGATTTGACGTAGCCATCGCATTGAGCCATTTGCGGTACCAAGCAGGATGGTCAGACAAGATCCACGGGAAAACTATACCAATAGGTACTTCTCCTTTTCTGTTGTTTTGTTTTCCCCAAATGATATTAATCTACGGTTAGATTAGAATGCAGCCTCTTTTTTTAAATTTAGTACATGAGCCACGTCTTGGATTTCACGATCATGAATAAATTCAATATTTATTGAAAATGAATAGTTTTTTGGATTTCACGATCTTGAATAAATACAATATTTATTGAAAATGAATAGTTTAATGAATCTCAGCGCTTTCCTTTGGATGTCAAGGAGATCTATAAGCGCTCCAATAGCGAAGTGTGGTGTATTGTAATCTTGCTTTGCTTCACAATATTTTTGATGATTTTGATATCTGCTTAATTTGAGTATTACATACCCTAAACACGTACATCACAATTTCAGGGCTCATAAAAACATACCCTTTTTCCATATTTTGCTGTTTTTGACACCCTAATCAATGTACGCGCGTACATCGCCTGTTGGAAAAAAGAGACCTTTTTACGCGTTTTCTTGTTCACTCATCGTATCCACCTTTCAATACAAGTGGCCCCCGGGCCTCGTTAAGGAGAGCATGTCAACCATTCTATCCTCTGTATGTCCCAAAAAAATGAGGTATACATAAAAGCTAATTTAACAAAATAAAGTTAATAAAGTACAAATATGTTTCATGTATACAGATGGCGACTATTTCTGTTACACCCGTCTTGAACCGGTTGGTGTGGTAGGTGCTATAATTCCATGGAATTTCCCGCTGTTTTTGACGTGTATTAAAATGGGAGCGGCTCTAGCTTGCGGTAACGCTGTTGTTATAAAACCATCGGAAGAAACGCCTCTGACAGCACTCTACATTGGCGCCTTAATCGCTGAAGTAAGTGAAAAATAAGTAGATGAATAGGAATGACTGTGATGACACGGTGTAATCCCTGCAACCACTAACGCAATTCGCCGTAGAAGTGCCACGTAATATTGTTGCCCCAGAAATCGGACCAAACAAATCACAAGGCTTATAGCTCGGGAAACTCAAACTTTTCATTGTTCAGCATGTGTCCTGTGCCCTGAAATTGGTTTGGACCGATTGCTGGGGCAACATATCCAAATACGTGGCACTTCAACGGCGAATTGCGAATTTCCATTGCTTATACCGCACAAGTCACATCATCTATAAGATGTATATTGCAATTAGCAGTCATTTTAAAAAGTTATTGGCAGCCAAGCTACATTAAAGACACTATCAGTGATTTGAAAAATATTTGAAATTTGCAGGAATAGCTTCAAAGTGAAGGATAAGCCTGTAGAATTCTTATAAGTTACCTTTTCCAACTGTAGAATTGACAGAAAAGGAATAAAACGGCAGTGTTCCAAGATACGATTCTCCATTCAATTACGCGTTGTAGTAAGTGTCCGAACGGACAGTAATGACTAAAATCTCCGATTCTGTCCTTATTAGGTTGCTTCTGGTCTGATCATTTGCAGGGTATGTTAGGCTACCTATACTTGTTACATACATGCAAAAATCTGATTTTTGATTTTTTCAATTTGCTGATTTAGCAAATCACTGATAGTGTCTTTAATCAGTTCACAGGAACTGTGCTTTCAAAATGCAGCTTAGACATGGTCCATAGGAAAATACACATTGATCTGCTGTAGTAGTAGTAAGTAGTAAAACTTTATTTATTCAGGGTAACTCAAATCAGTTATACAAACTGGTTTCCCATGAGACCCTGATATACATATATAATTACAAGTGAAAGATAATAAACATTTATACATGTATGTACAAACAATGAATTTATGTGATAATGTTGGAAACAGATTAATTAGAGCAGCATAAAAAAAGATTTCAATCAAGTTTGCCTTAAAATACATAAACATACAAGGAAAAGATGCAGAAATTATCATTGGAACTGCAATAAATAAAACAGCAAAGCATAAAAACAAGATTCAAAATACAATATTAGATTTAAAAGTGTTAACATTCATCTCTGAAAATTTTTTGCGGACATGCATGGGGTGAAAGATTATTCCACATTGAAGCACCTCTGTATTGGAATGTCCGTTTGCCAGGTATGATACTCCAAGTGAGTATGACGAGTGTATTACATGATTGCTACGAGTATTTTGGGTGTGAATATTAGAAGTAAAAGTAAATGGTGATGATAAGTAAGAAGGAGCATCATTTTGAAGACATTTAAGTGATGCCATCTGTGGTATCGGAAGAGCCCAGATGCTAACAGGTGACATATTATAAGAGACATTTAAAAATAAATGAAATTGCAGTGATTTCTAGCGGTTACTTCATGCAGTCAGTAGGTCATTCTTATGTAAGGGTAATATATGTAATAATTAAAATCACTTTGCTTGTTAGTAATTGGTATGAGTACGTTATGTATGCCTTTAATAATTTAAAGTAATTCGAAAAACTAATCCGAAGTCTAACAATTTCGATATATTTTAGATACAGGGTGAGTCAAAAAAATTGACCCTGATTGTGTCCGCCATTTTGAATTTGTAAGTAACGTATGGCTTGCTTCATCATCTTCAATTTGCTGCAAAAATCATTCACACCGAGCTACAGTCAATTGAATCAAGTAGTCGGTTTGGCGCTCTGTCCACAGATTCACATTAAAATGAATGGCGTTCAGCGAAGGAAATCAGTGTCCAGAAGAAAATCGGGGTGTTTATTGAGTGCAGAATATATGTTTACCCCACAAAATTCAGTCACACTTTACCACCGATACCCTCTTAGCGTTTCTACGTCCTCCTCACTCATAAAATAATTTTAAGAATAAATTACTTTGATACATGTATCAGTTTCTGGAGGAGTTGAATGATCATACCATATGAAAGGAAACAGACATCGATGACAACCTTGTGAGGTTTGTCTAGATTTGTTAGACCAAAATATTGCCACATCTTTTTTAAAGAAAATGTTTCAAATAAAAATTACCATTAATATCACTGGCTTTTACACCTTTAGAGATTACCACTTTATTTGAAATAAAGATAGACATATCCATATTCATCATTTTTGGCAGTCATTTGCTTAGTTAGTTGGTCGACGTGCATTCAAATGGGGGGAAAAGTGATACTGATTCAAAAGACTGTAGCTATGCCTCTAAGTAACTGGTTGGAATTATTTCTTCAGCAAATTAAGATAATGAAATTCGGCTCTTTATGATGATAAACCAACATATGTTTAAATATAATGTTGTTTGTAATGGCGGACAAATCTGGCTCTCAATTTTTTTTTTACTCATCCTGTATTACAAGAAGGGGTTTTTAGATAATCAAACAAGTCTGGTTTTCATAGATATATGTCGGTTTTCTTAGGCCGGATTTCCGCAAGGAGTAGTCAATGTTGTTCCCGGCTACGGAAAAACAAAACAAAAGAAGTCTGGCGCCGCCATTGCGCACAACATGGATGTAGATCTGATATCTTTCACTGGCTCAATCGAGGTAGTATTTTGTAAATGAATTTGATTTAAAAACAAAGACACGTGATTCTCAAGATGTGTATCTATGACACTATCTTTCCCTGTATTTCATTGATTTCCAATTGAATTTTATGCAAGTGCAATTAGTCAATAATTTGTCACAATTCATCTCTTTAGTAGTTTACACAAACAGATGAATGAACTCTTAACGGGCACAGAATGCACATAGAATTGATGTGTTTGTGTCAGTCTACAATGAGGGGCAAGAAAGCTTTCAATATTTGGTTGGTGATGACATCATAGGCGACTATTGATTTTTCAGAGAGTAATAGAAAAGTCAAGGTGATGGTGTGTGAATCTTATTCAGGGCATACTGGCATAACACTAGTTTCACAAAATTTGTCACTGGTAGTGTATTCTTTTTTTGTGGCCCTGCTTATTGGACGAATGCCCCGTAAGAGTTTGGATAGGTTTTCATCTCATTCCTGGGACCTTTAAAGGGAGTATATATGAGTTAAAGGGGCATTTCGTGGTTCTAGAGCCTCGTTTTCGACTTACTTAAAGAGTTGAGTTTATCATCTGAATCGTTGGACACAAGGTTAGGATGTGTGGCCAGTCTTACGTGAAGAGTTCAGTCTACTTTGGAAGAAGTAGTAATTTGTTACTTTCTGTTCATAATAGAGAAACATCTCACTGTGAAACAAATATGTGTTCATACCATCGGGAAAGGCACCATCGGAAGTGTACTTGTGGAATCAAAAGAAAAAGTTTGCTAGCGTCACGAAATAACCATATAAATTAGAAAGCTTGAACTTTTTCAGCTTATTTTTTCAGTTCAGGTTCATTTATTTCTTCAGAACAACGATTGTGAATAACTTAATATGATATAAGATATTACATAAGATTTAGAAGTTAAATTATACATGTGGGTAAAAGTAGTGTAATAATCGTATTATAATATGATAATAATAATAATAATATAACCATAGGTAACTTACAATGTGTATTTAACTGAATGGGGAGAGATCAAAAAGAACTCAGGAGGGGCTCTAATCATTGATCCCAACCTTACCAATAATAAATTTTAATTTTTGTGCAAATATTAAACCACCCTTTATAATCTCAACATTAAAAAAGGAGGGGGTTAGTCATATAAAATGCGCCATTGCTTTAACTAGAAATGAAATCATGTATGTGCCATTTTTTATGATGCACACAACAGACGGGGAAGGCGATTCAGCAAGCTGCGGGGAGAAGTAACCTGAAACGTGTGAGCTTGGAATTAGGCGGCAAAAATCCTAATATAGTCTTTGCTGATGCTGATAGTAAGTGAGTCTTTGGTTTCTTTAGGCGATAGACCTTATTTATGGGAAAATGGCTAAGTATTACTATTTTTGCTTGAGTGTATTAATGGATCGGACCGGAGAACACTATGTTTTAAAGTAAGTTACGAATTGTTTTCCTTTGAAGCAACCAAATTGTGTGATTTTGAGTGTTACTGTATTGTTTTCCAAAAACACCCAACCTATCTCTGTTGTATTACTTTGTCTCGTCTGAAGTATGAAGTGAGGACGCGCGCGTATACCCAGTGCCGCCTTTCAGTTGCAGTTCGCTTTGCATTGCCTTCGTGCGCGCTGAAAGTCGGTACAATGTATACGCCCACGTCGCTACTTCGTACTTCGAGCTGGACAGAGTATAGCCAAAGTGGCACACCGAAAAAAAAATGAATTGGCCCCGAAAAACTTTGTCTTTACGATTAGTTATCTTTGTATTGTTTTTTTTTTATTTCCCAAAGTGTTATCAAGATCGGATCTAGAATTGTCAGAGCGGGGGACTCAACGACTTAAAAACTGCGTGTTATCGGAGAGGAGAGTTCTGCAGAACTCTGTACTAAAGTAGAATGAATGTTGTATAGATTGGATGAGGATACCCAATTCCTAATCCTAACTATACATTGTGTATTTGAGTGAGGAGTTAAAACCTGTGCAATTTGTTGGGAGATGGTATAAATTCGGAGTATCTGTACTGAATATGTTTATTTACACACAATGAGCCGAGTATCATGCAAACTCGAGATTCCCAATCGGACCCTAATCACGTATCCCCGTTCAAGTGTGAAAAGAACACCCTGATTTCAGCTCTTTTGCTACCCTTTTCACGTTATGTACGTATCGTGCACAATTTGAAAAAAAAAACCTTTTACGTGTTTCTTTGATCGCGCATAATATACCCTTGTCAATGACCAGTGACCCCCTTGGAGTTATCATGATACATATTAGCTTGGTATTCCATGCAATGCAGTTTATACACCCAAATACTACAGGGGTACCACAAGAAGTAAACATAAAAATAAAGGTCTAGTCTTTCACATTAAATCAAAGATTACACAAATCTAAATAAGAATGAGAATGAAAGATGAGATTTTTTGTTTTGGTCATCTTAGATGGTGTCATAATGGATGGGTATCCATTATTTTATTATGGTGGATACCGGCTACGCCAGCATCCATCACTCAAAATCTTGGAATACTCAAAATCTCATCTTTTGTTCTCTAATTTTTTTTAAATGCTGCAAATGGTGACTTTATGAAGAGGGTCTAGAGAGCATACTGTATTCTGAAAAAAGGAATAATATTTTTAAAGAATCAACATTTGATTTTTTTCAGTTGACTATGCTGTAGAAGTCTGTCACCGAGGAGTTTTTACCCATTCAGGACAACTGTGTGTAGCAGGATCACGTTTATTCGTTCAAGATGAAATATATGAGCAATTTGTGAAGAAATCTGTGGCCCGTGCGAAGCAAGCCAAAGTCGGCAATGCTGCAGAAGAAGGGATGGAACGCGGTCCTCAGGTATAGTATTTTTAAAGAAAGAGTATAGAAGTGTGTTGTTATAGGTGTGCAGAAATCGGTTCTCTCTTCAGTGTGCGTCCATACCGTGCCAAATGTCCAATAATTTGAACAACCTGGCTTTTCGATCGATTAACCTCGTTTCTCGATCGAAAGACTCGGTTTTCGATCGAATCACTGAGTTATTTTCACTGAAAACCAGGTTTTCGGCGAGCAACCTCGGGGAAGATCCACGAAGCACTTTTAACCAAATTGAGGGCGTACTTTCATTCTAACAATTGTAAAATAGTACTATAGCTGAAATTTCAAAGTTACTTTAGCCTAAAGTGTCACGGAAAAAGGACCTTTAGATTTGTCAGTATCAATTAAAATGAAATAGGAAACCTGGGGCGTATTCTGAATAATGTGACATGTCTTTAGAATGCAAGCTCCAGTTAGGTCTGGTCAGCAAGTACGAAAGCCCGACTTCAAGAATTCTAATATCACGCCTTGCCTGTGTTAAAGTATACGTGATGTTTAAGACACGTCATACGTTAGCTGACTTTCGTAAATCCGGCCCCTAATTTCTCGATCAAAAAACCGAGTTTTTCGCAGATAAACACGGTTTTACAGTGAAAACCGGCGAAAAAAACCGGCTTTTTCGATTAAAAAAAATGAATTTTTCGCCGAAAACCCGGTTTTTAAATGCATTTATTTCTCCGGATTTATAGCAAAAAATTTCGTTATATAAACACAGTCATCTATAGACCATTGTGGTATGTGCCTATCGCCAAAAACAAGTTTGTTTCCCACAAAACTTAATTGGTTCACATGGAGCAAAACATTTTTTTTAAATAGTTTTATAATAATTAGGTAAATTACTATACATTTTTCATTTAGGTTAACATTTACTTAAATCGGGAAGGAAAGAAGTATTAGAGATGTTATGCTTACATAATTTGTGTAATTTTAACTTGTGAATTTATTTTTCTGTGTGTCGTGGACACGGAACGCTTAAATATATAACATAATATAAAAATACAACTTGGACTATTCGTTTTATCTTTGAAAATGTTCTCTTCTCGGCTTGTATAATTAATTTTACCGTCGATTTTGATTTTGCTGTGACTTTTACATTACATTCAGATCAACCAAGCCCAGGTTGACAAAATAATGCGTCTAATTGAGAGCGGCAAAAGAGAAGGTGCTAAATTGGAATGTGGTGGTGAACGTCAAGATGGCTCGGGATACTTCATTAATTCAACAGTGTTTTCAGATGTTACTGATGATATGCAGATTGCAAAGGAGGAGGTACGTTTGGTACACCCCAAAATAAGACAAATTTAAGATCATGAACTAAATATAAGATTACAAATACAAACAAGATTGTACCCACGAACCCAACAGTCGACGTGTTACTGTTGACAACCGAATTACACTTGGGAAAAAATATAACATTCTGAATCTTCATCAGTGCTAAGGGCCCTTACGCAGGAAAAGAGTTTCAAAGAGTTTGGAAAATGTTTCAGATTTGACCTGTGACCGTTGAGCCTACAACCATAGGTCACGGAGCAAAGAGACTTCTTAAGCTTCCACTAATACCAACGTGGTGGTATGGCTTCAATATTTGAAGATTGAACTTCTTTGACTTTGACCTTTGATCATGCATGTAACCGTAGGTCAGAGTATGGATATCGGTGCATTTTTAAATACTCTGCTTAAGAGTACTCTGCTTGGCATATTTACAGTATTTTTACCTCGTTATACTTGTTTTAAATTTGATCTTGTTGTAATCGTAAATGACTCAAGACATCCTACAACTGTGTACACCATAGGCAGTGGGCATTGCTCTTGCAATTGTGCAAGCGACATCATTCTATCTAGTCTGTAGGAAAAGTGACATTTCATAGGCGTTTTTAGAAAAGGATTCCCATTGACTCGTAGATGACCGTCATCTCCAAACTGTGTACATCCTAAAGTCCCCTTGACTATGCCACTGACCAGGTTTGGACTTAATCAGGTCAAGCATCTAGAAGGAATAAGCAATCCTCTGAATATTTAGTGAAAAGAAATCTGCCCAAGAATATTGTGAAGGATATTCATCTTTCGGGTGAAAAACACCACCATCATCTGTGTAAGTCATTCAAATCGAGAACTGTTAACATCTGGTTTGACCATATGTGTTACCTTTATAATCTTAGGTCGGGTCACCTGTGCACACCCTGTTGACACTGCTATCATATCTGATGCATATGTGCAACTGACATCATAGCATCTAATCTTAAAGGCCGACTCAGAGATTCCCGAGGAGGGCGCCCTCAATTTTCAAACAAATTGTGCTTTTTGCATATACATAGTGCTTGTCCATATACTAAACATTATGTGAAATAGCTAAGCTCAAATCGAAGGCCTTCATATAGAAAATCGCAACTTTGTTATAAATTTCCGGATCCGGAAATTTAGTTATACACAGTATCCTATGGCATTGTATACTACACATAGATGTTTACTGCATGCAAACGAAAAATCCTATACATCTCAAACTTTGGAATTGGGTATTTTAGGTGACTATCTTTAGTTCTAGTTGTCTATTTTCAATTAATATACAAACAATTCTAGTTCAAAAATCTCTGAGTCAGACTTTAATGAAACGAAGAATGTCAAATGTTTGAGATATTACCCCTTGGGACCCTAGATGCATGATAGAAAATGACAAGACTATGTAACACACCGGGAAGTCTTCGTGATCAAGGACGTAAGTGATAAAGTTTGTGGTAAAAGGTTGGACAGATAAGCGTGTGAAAGAAGGACGGAAACAATGTTCGAATGCAAACATTAGCTTTCATAAGGTAAAGAAGAACAAGGAAACCGCTAAAAAAAGGATCGGCTAGTAGTGGTGGGCAAACGTTTGGTTGTCAACGTTTTGCCTTACTTGCCGGACTTTGTTCAAAATGTCGAAAGCTAAGACGCTACTTCAAGTATAACATCTCATTTTGTCATGTAGAAAGGAATCAGTACCAACGAGGACCCTACCGTACCCTAAATTGTATTCCATAGCCAGTAAATTGCCAAACTTAAAATATTGACGGTCCCTTTTATTTGCTTTCTGTAATTGCACTTTAAAATGCTAGTTGAGTTAGTCTGTGTGATAGTTCGATGAGTGGAAGACTTGGGTCGCAAATTATTGAATGTTCAACGTACATTTTTAAAGAATCAATGACCTTACAGGTTTTTGTCGATATTTGGCCCTGTTCAGCAGATTGAGAGTCAAGACGTAAAAGGTTATGAACGAGCAACAGAAGCATCTATGGTTTAGGCGCAGGGGTATTTACCCGTGAAACGACAAAGCTCATCACTATATCTAACATGTTTACGTGCAGGAACAGTTTGGTAATTGTACAATTATACAATGAAATAGTACATTATTTTTTTTAAGATGCGGCATACAATCGAGAAGATATGCAAAGGTACTTACCTCTATTATAATTCTGTTTATACTATTTCCTTCCGGAGAATCAATAGATTTAGCTCCAGTATTAAGGGTTTTTGTTTTGGTAAAAAACTAACTTGAATAGAGAGGTATTGATCTGCTAACATACTGTTACATCCTCCCACCTGTATTGAAGAACTTTGTACTAAAGGAGGGTTGGAACCAGAGGGTGCGTTGAACCAATCCCATAATTGCATTGCCAATGTGCTATCGTTACTGTACAAACTCATGTCAGTACTTGGGATAAAACGTGAAGCGAGAGGACAACAAAAGATTTCATGATTATGCTAACACTTTGGGGGCAAAAATGAGGGTAAAAGTCAGGATTTTTAAGTGTAAGAATAGGATTTTGGTGGGATTCACATGACCCGATTGAGGTGAGTGAAATTTCCAAAAGGGGTTAATTGTGGATTGACTCAATACACCCTTGGGTTGGAACAAATTAGCAACTAGTTAGGACAAATAAAACTTCCAAATGGACTAGAGGACCACCATGCTGTAGACAAGATATCCTTCACACATACACCCAACTTGACTGAGGCATGAGGCTGAAGTCGCTGCCCCACGAGTGAAATGAGCCTTGTAAATATTCCGGGGAGGGGGGGGGCACTCAACTTTTTTTCAGGGTAGAGTGTGCGGCCTGAATTTCCGAACTTGGGGGCTGGAAAGGCTTGTGTCTCCGAAGTAGGGGCTTGGGAACTGAAATTTTGAGAAATTTGCAGGCTTGGGACGCTGAAATTGGCTAAATTCAGTTCTGAGGCCAACATTTTATGAAAAAGGGACCGTAAGAACTGAATTATGCTTCAACGGGGGTCTGAGGAACGGCGGGAGAGACCGAAAAGGGAGTCTTAGGACCGCATACCCGTACCATTTCCAAAGCAGTGCCCCGGGGTGGTAAATATCTTTTCGTATCAACACCGGCCCGCCAAGATATCGAAAAGCCAATGACTAAACGAAGATGACATCTCCTTCGAATATTTTCAAATAACGGTATGGACAGCAAAAAGAAACGGCAAAAAAAACCAACGGGATATGAATGAGCTCCTAACGCTTTTGCTTTGTCCCATTTGTCAAGACATTCTATCTGCTACTCCCGTGCTGGAAAAAAGTCGAGTACCTGAAAAGGATTCAATCTCAAACTCTTAACGGAGACATCAGGCTGCGTGCTTTCGTGCAAGAAGAAGGAACAAAACACTGAAAGAAAAAACTGTTTCTACCAAAATACTACTCACACCACATTTTTTATGGTACTTCCCGCCCTTGTCGCAGAAAACTAAAGAAAAAGTTACAAGGGTCAGGACCTACCTATTTATAGTTATTTTTGCACAAAAAATGCGTGAATTATGGTTATATAGGCCAGCGGGCGATAAATGCCAATTGATTTGCGCGGAGGAAGAGGGGAAGTTTAAACACCGTTGTTCTTATGATTAATGCTATTCCCAAATAGCAATCGTTAAAAGTCCATGGCCCGATCGCTAATAGCCTCGTCCCAGAACCCCCAGATTTTACGGAAGTGCGTCGAAAAGTTTGGTATCGAAGAAAGCTACTATTTTTACTCATTTCACTGTGAAATCTTAGGGGCTTAAATGATGTTTGGTTGGGAAGTTATGGGTGAAAGTGTACTCCATTTTGGTCGACCAATATTAGCTTTACACTGTAGTCTTGGGGCTAACAAAATTACGTTTTCCGTACTTGTCTGTCACATAAAAACGGGATGAAATATCGACGCGAAACTTACAAATGGGCTTTTTTGGGTGAAGGCCATTATCAAGATGAAACTTTATTATACTTAAATCGGTCCATCCACATTCTATCAAGATGAAACTTTATATACTTAAATCGGACCATCCCCCTTTAAGACTTAAGCACTCTAATGTCAATCCTTTGGTTAAACATGATACGGGTGGAATTGCGCTTTGTTTAATATCACAAAGGGTAAAGAATATCAGTTCTGTTTTTTTGTCAAATATATGAAGAGAATGTGTACCATGGCCTGTCTGTAACATAATTTTGCATTGGACAGCCCTTTTTGTATCTTATTATAGCATTACGCATTAGTAATTCGCCTCTCTAAGGTCTTATTAGCCTTATTATAAAAAAAATAATTGAACTTTAACTTTTAAATTGAGGTCAACTTTACATCTTACAACTTGACTTCACATGACCTTTGCCTTGGTAAGTGAGCTTTGACCTCATCAAGAAATGAGGTATCCTATGTTGTACCTATGACTCAAGTTTGGTTAAAATCCATTGAAGTATGCGGATTTTACAGGCAAAGCAAATGTTAACCCCTTTTCACAACAACAGACATCAACAACAGTGGACAAAGTGATCCCTTTGTGTTTCTTAAGGCAGGCGACACAAATACTACTTTTTCAACAGAGTTTCACTTTAGAGGTAGCATAACCCTAACCCTGACGGGAGGAACTGAAGGAGTTAGGGAAGAGGGGAACAAGAAAAGTCGCAAATTCGGGTGGGATTCGAACCCAGGGCCCTTCGGGCCCCAGCCCCATGACCCGGGATAGCACGCTACGGCGGTGTCGCTGGCCTGGCCAGCGATTTCGTGCCCATATGAGTCTTGGTTTGATGACGTCATCGCTACTTTCTGGACTTAGTGCATTTTTTCAATTAACACAGTGAGTTTTGGTGAGATTTAGCTGTGCTATAGGTTAATGAATACTATAGTGTTATTCAATATTTAGTTCTATAACGCGCATTTATATGGAGACATTCGTTTATTTCCGCTAATCGCTTCATTTTATGTATCTGTTAAGGATCAACAACTACATGGCGGTTGCAAGTCAAGCTCCTCAAGGTGGATATAAGATGTCGGGCTTTGGACGAGAGGGGTAATACAATTTGAAATTCATTACATTGCTTTAAAGAACTTAAATAGATCGGTATCGAGCAACTCCATTACTTACATGCAAAGTCGTTTTTTGAATTACAGCATATCGGGAATATTGGATTTATCAAAGTCGAAACCAAAAACAAAACAAACCGACCAAACAAACCGAGGGCGGATTTTGCTGAAATAATTATTGTTATTATTGTTGTTGTTATCATTGTTGTTGTTATTTTATTATTATTGTTATTATTATTATTATAAGCTTATGTGTGTGTTAGGGGGAAATTCGCTATTCTTATGCACTAATTAATACGATAGGGAAAAATTTCGTTCCCCCTGAACGTTACCCTTTGTTTGCGCTTTATTCCGTCAAAGGATATGAATATTAATTTATGCAAATTAAAGATAATCCACTAGACTATCGAAGGATATGAATATTAATTAATCTAAATAATAAGAGCTCATTATAGCCTAATGAATAATTCAAATTTCTCCCTAAGTGTCATTCTAAGGTAATTATTGTTATTGTTGTTGTTGTTGTTATTGGTATTATCAGCACGTCTGTTCCTTACAATCGGAGAACCTTTTAGTTAACTGGTCACCGTTTGAAAATAAGCTTCCAGTTTAAGGCTGACTCAGAGATTTCCCGATGAGGGTGCACTCAGTTTCAAACAAATCGTGTTTTTTTTGCATTATACAAAATGCTTGTCCATTTACTAATCACTGTGTGAATAATTAAGCTCAAATCGGAGTCCTTCATGTAGAAAATTACAACTTTGTTATAAAATTCCGGATCCGGAATTGTTGTTATACACGGTATCCTATGGCACTGTTATACTGTGGCGTACAAGTTTACAACATGAAAACGAAAAAAAAATCCGATTCATCCCTAACTTTGGCAGTACTTTAGGTGACTACTTTAGGTGACTATGTTTAGTTCTAGATGGCTATTTTGAATTACTACACTGTTAAAAATGTTCTTAATTTTACCAGACTTAACCTTTTAAATTACGGTCAACCACGCTGCGCTTATTCAACAATGTTTACGCTTTATTACTTATATCTAACATAGAATTACAATTTGGAAACAGAAAAACTGTAAATAAACATTAGTTAGGTAATAATATCACACATTTTGAAAAAGAGTAGTATTTATACCCTGACCGATACCATATCTCCCGTAATATTACATGCTGTTGTAAATCACCGGTTCTTAATATAAGAATATATATATATATATATGATCTATGAAAGTCTTTTTGCCTTGTAATATGTGTTAAGTAATGCCGTAACATTCAAAAAATGCAAGATCTTATTTTCTCTTTTATTTTTAATAAATATTTAAAAAAAATCTTTTTAGAACTCGATTCCTACTTTTTGTATATTTTAATTATTTTTTATATTTGTTTAATAAATTAATGTTTTGCTTAATTTAGAAAAAAAAGTTCAAGTATTCAATTATACCATCCGATATCTGTAAAGTTATGTAGTGTAGTGGTTAAGGTATAAGACTTGTAATCTTAAGGCCCTGGGTCAAATCTGAGTAAGGTCATGTTTAAAAAAATGCTCATGATCATGATAATTAATACTGTTAACATGACATTTGAATATATGTATATTGCCTAATGAGACAAATAAAATATGCTGTTTCATATATTATTTTTCTTCATGTTTTGCCTCCTTTTATTGTCTTTTTTCTAAATCGTTTGCCTAAAAATGTTTTTACATCCACGTGGTTACGTGAGGTCATAGCTAACGTTAATTTAAAATTATGTGAGAAGATTGCAATAACGTTTTAATTATTAACATCGTTTAAACAAATCAAAACCAATAACAACGTTGAAGCTGTGGTTTCACGTCGTTATTTTACCTTCCCGTCGGTATTTTACGTTCCCGGGAATGGTTTCGTATTTTTACGTTCTGCACGTTGTGAGTCCTAGCTGCCAGTCAAAACGCTGTGTTTTTTTTTACAATTTTATTTTTAACAGTGCACACACAAAAACAATATATTCGAAATCTCTGAGTCGGCCTTTAATTAAAAGAATGTCCACATGCAAGGAGCAGACAATGAGCTCAATGGACTAGCCCGGTAATAAGCTTTCTTCTGTTCGCGGTTTAACCAATACTGATTTCTCTGTAATTCTTATTTTCTTATTTACAGTGGAGAAGACGCGATTCAAGAGTTTACTGAAGTAAAAACAGTTACGTATTTTAAATTTGTAGATTTCATTCATATTCAATATTTATTTCTTTTATTTTTCACGCCATAAAGCTGGAAAAGGACCCTTCGTCACGATGGTGTGTGTGTGTGTGTGTGTGTGTGTGTGTGGGTGTGCGTGCGTGCGTGCGTGCGCGCGTGCGTGCGGTTATGAGTGCGTGATACTATAGCCTTAATACATTTTTAGAAAACAGCTGAAATAATCCTCGAGTAGTGATTATAAGAGTTGGTCACAATTAAAGGTCGTAAAGAGGTCATTTTGAGCACTAAGTATTTACACAAAATTATGATTCTTTACATAGAAAGAAATGATTTTTTACTTACTTTACTTACTTAATTTTTTAATTTACTGAAAAGATGTTTTACATGTGGGTACATGTAATAGACACATTTGTTGATTAAAGTTACGGCAAACTTAAAAAGTTAGCCTACAAATTACCTGGATGTCTTTAGCCTCTTATTAATGTTCCCTCTGCTTTTGGGTGTGTTATTTTTATGTGTAAAATACATCTATTCTTCCAATGGCTTAGACTATCATTTGCGAGCAAATTTAAGAAAATTCATATTTTCTGAAAATGTGCCAGTGCCGGTGTCATATATTACAGCGTCCGTGTGACTGAGTGTCCTATACCACCCATCTGTCTATTGTGTTCTCCATTGAGTGCTGTATGCATCATTTGTTTCAGCACTGTACCCAAATGTCCTCGTCTACAAGGTCACGGTTTATTCCGTACATGTTGCTATGGTAGCTAGGACACTCTCTCATGGGGGACACTCAGTTTCTTTACACCGGTTTAACAATGTTAATCTTCTGTTATTCATGTTTTGTTTTTATTCTTTGTAATTTCTTTCAGGTGATTATAAAAATTCCGGAGAAGAATTCATAGGCGCAGATTGACATGTATTCCAACAAACACATGGCAAAATCGTGTGCTGATTAGGATATGTTAAAGGCTGAATCAGAGATTCAATATAGTTTTGGTACAATAATAAAAAAATAGTCAACTGGAACTAAAGATAGTAACCTAAAATGCGCAATTCCAAAGTTTGAGATGCATCGGATTTTTCGTTTTGACGCAGTAAACATTTATGTATAGTATACGTGCCATAGGATACTGTGTATAACCCGAAATTTCCGGATCCGGAAATTTTATAACAAAGTTGTGATTTTCTATATGAAGGACACCGAATTGGAGTTAGGTATTTCACACAGTGATGGTATGGACAAGGGATTATGTACATGCAAAAAACACAATTTGTTGAAAATTGAGGGAGCACTCCTCGGGAAATCTCTGAGTCGGCCTTAACTACTAATGGTACTTGAATGTCGTGGCACACTACTTTTTAAGTATGATTTGTGAAAAAAAATATCAATTCTGAAAGCTTTATGGCTATTAATGTGTGAATGTTTGCGGAAGACAAATGGTATAGACCTTATTGAATAGCCAGCCATGTTGGGGACAATATTAACGCATTCCAGGGCTACAATAGGCTTCACCTGTCAATGATCCCTGTGCAAATGATACACATGGATCGATTGACAGCTGACTGTGATGTGGTCCTGGAATGTATGTAACTTGCCCAACAACATGTCTGGAAACTGACGTCATATTGAATACGGTCTATAACGTTAAACAATTTCAGTTATATTGGACATATTTGCGCTTACATATACATCCCAAAGACAGCGCCACCGTCTGTGTTTACGCAATACGAAAATTGGAAAATAACGCAGTTTGAATACGGATTATTCTTCAAACAAAGGAGAGAATCAAACAAAATACTTTTTAAACTAAGAAAACAACATCACGTGTCTAAAAGGGTATTGCCAAAAGGGTGTTGCCAGAGTTGTCCAAGATTTTTATGAACACAGTCTGCCGGTTGCTAAGGCCACTTCTGAATGCCATGACGAAAATCCATTTTGAATTAACCGCCACCACTTGATTCTTGGAGATTTTGGCCCGAAATCATGCTCCAGGAGCATATATTTTCAACTCGTCTCATAGGGGCGCTATTCATTATTATGTGTGCGCTTTATTCCGTTTATGTTTATATTGAAGTATTACAAAAGAACGACTTCCTGCCGGCTCGGATTGCGTGGCGCGTGTCTGTGGGCGCTCGTCTTGTTATCTAAAGGTCGTGGGTTCGAATCCCACTCCAGGAACAAAATTTAGTTTATGATTTTATTTGTATTTTAGAGTTGGAGATTGGAATCATAAAAACATCAGAGTTGTGCATTGAAGTAGAAAAATATTGAATAGCTGCCTTATGAGATAATAAGACTGGTCATGGTCCTGGAGCATGATTTCGGGCCACAATCTCCGACGTGCCGACCACTTCATCAAAAGACTGGGTATAGAGACAGCTTATTTTTATTTTTTATCAATAATGCTAAATATAACAACATAATTGCATACATTTGAACATAATATGATGTGGTTTTATACTTTAATAACATACCAATTTTAAATTTTATTAATAGATTTTGGCAAGAAAAGTAGCAAAAATGTTGAAACTGTTGTCTCTTTGTAAGTGTAACAAAAACGTTTGGAAATGTTATATGGTTTTCTATGTGTTATATACATTGTAAAATATCAATATTACACTTCCGTAAAGTATGGAATTGTAAAACTAAATATACACGGTGTTATTAAAGTTTTAATTACAATAACATTTCTGGGTGCTGTGTATATCGCCTTATTCTTTAAAAATATTAATATTGAAATGCTAGGAAATGGTTTATTTGTTTTACAAATTATTATTATAATACATAGTTTGTTCCTAATCCTAAATAAGAATAATAAATTATTTCTGATATGAAAATGTCATAAACAAGCGTTTTTGCAGCATTTTCGCAATTTCTCCCCTTATACATTTTTACTTGAAAAAGAGGTACCCTGTTCTTTGTCTCCGGAGCAGCACAACCAACCCTGGAATTGCATGTTCACCTGTTCCCTAAGACCCCCCGGGGGGGGGGGGGCAGTTGTATTCAAAGGTGGCTATGATGCGTGAACATGGACTTCCGAAATGCACCCTAAACACGTATTTCCACCGACTGAAAAACATACCCTAAACAAGCATTTTTGTCTGTTTTTGCTACCATAAACAAGTCTTTTGTCAGTTTTTGCTACCGTAAGCAAGTAAGCAATGCATTGTGTTGATATTTTTCCATATTTTGCTGTTTTTGACACCCTAATCAATGTACGCGCGTACACCGCCTGTTTGAAAAAAAGACACCCTTTTTATGCGTTTTCTTGTTCACGCATCATATCCACCTTTGAATACAAGTACCCCCCCCCCGGGCCTAAGCCTCGTACAATGGCTACAGTATGTAGATTACACAAAACCTCATGCGTTCTTTCATTCAATCAATATAGCGTCAATCAACATAACGACCCAGTGTCGTTATCAATGCTTTATGCACAGACAAACAATGAGATATTGCAGACCTAGGTTTTCCTGTGTCATTTTGCATAGGAACGGGGAAAATGTAACAAAGCTGTTTGAAAATGTAGTTGTTGCAGTACATTTCGGTATACTTCATCATGTTTCAGGCTATCTCCGTAGGGAATTTCAAACTGAAAGATGTTCGATAATTTCAATGATCTTTCTCAGGTCCAATTCCATGAAATGGAAGGCGTTCAGAATTTAATGACAAGATTTTCCCGGGAAGTGTATATGGAACAATATATTGATTAAAATCCTTTAAATTACAAACACTGGGCAAAAACGGCGCGGTGTAACGCCTAACAATGATGTAATTACAGAAAACGTTAGTTTGTTTACATATGAATAATTTTGTGAAAGTATAGGATTAAAAGAAACTTTGTAGAATTTTATGGCTTAATGATATCTATAAAACGGATTGGAAAAGGTTGTTCGACAACAGAATATTGTTTAACAAGGCCTATGGTAGCATATCATCAAAATATTGTAAAGAAAAGGGATGTAAAAGATTCTATGAAGTTAGAAATCCCACTATCTGTATATTTTGAAAATTTGATACTCATTTTGATGTAAACAAATGTGAAGTGAGAAATCCGAATATCTGTATAAGATGGGGGAACAGAATTTGATACTCATTTGGATGTATGTGAAGTGAGAAATCCGAATATCTGTATAAGATGGGGGAACAGAATTTGATACTTATTTGGATGTATGTGAAGTGAGAAATCCGAATATCTGTATAAGATGGAGGAAAAAGTATTGATACTCATTTTGATGTATGTGAAGTGAGAAATCCGAATATCTGTATAAGATGGGGAAAAAGTATTGATACTCATTTTGATGTAAACAAATGTGAAGTGAGAAATCCGAATATCTGTATAAGATGGGGAAAAAGTATTGATACTCATTTTGATGTAAACAAATGTGAAGTGAGAAATCCGAATATCTGTATAAGATGGGGAAAAAGTATTGATACTCATTTTGATGTAAACAAAATGAGAAATCCGAATATCTGTATAAGATTGGGAAAGAGAATTTGATACTCATTTTGATGTAAACAAATGTCAAGATGTTTATTTTAGGTGTTTACAATACTTTATGTGTACCGTATAATGGCGACGAATGATTTGTTGAAGATGAATATTATCAATTGTAATCTTTGTACTTTCGTAGAAAATGTGGAAAGGATGTTGAACATTAAGTTATTTACTTTTGTGATCCCCTCAGGTTTCTGACGGTAAGTTTATCTTCAACGAACAACAACTTATGCTAGGATGTCTGGATAAGGTATAATTAAAAATCCAAAATGACATCGCCGGATAAGTATTAGTACGGCCCTCTATAGTTTTTCATGAGAGCGGGTGAACTTGAAACGTTTGCATATAAAGCGACATGCTCAAAGTTTACCTTGTTGCTGCTTTTCAAAAAATCCCCACTTTACATAAATTTCCCCAAAGTCGGTTTTATGTAAAGTTTATAACAGTTTTGCTTTCAAGGGTAATTGGAATTTTCCATATTTGAACCCCCCCCCCCCCCCCAAGAACCACCAAGGGCCGCGATTTGCAAGGATGTGTGCTATATATTTAGCAACATATATGTGAGTGGCCGTTCTGGTTCTTGGGGTGAAAAGACCTCATTTTTTTTTTGCTTTTTGTTTTGCTGGGGGCCGGAACACTTAATGGAATTGCCAAAAACAAGAAACTTTTTACATACAAACCCTACCACAATCACTATGTTGTAAGTCATGCTAATCTACCAAGGGCTCTGTTCAGTAGCCCTTTGGAATGAGCACATGTGAACATGCCTGTCCTGGGTATCATAAATCGTACTCAAATTCATTGGAGGTTGTTTGCCCACGATATAAATAAGCGCGATCATCGGCCTTGTTTTTATTCCAAGTATCTTGGTGAGAAGACTGGTATATAATCCAAATCTTAGCACATAAAGCTCATAGGATTGGGTATTTTTATAAATGGCTGCCTCATGAAGCCCTTTGTACATGAAAAACAACAGGTCTATCTGAAATAGGCGCTCCACTTACACGCTCCATAACAAAGGGCATATATGTAACATCGTTCCTGTTGCTTTCATATAAAAAATAAATGGTCATTAATGAGGCATGCTCTAAGCTTGTTTTTTTTCAAGAGCATGCCCTGATGTTTCTCAGAACTTTTTTCATTTTTTCTTTATACAAGTGTATTTTTGGGGGAATAAAAACATGCGTACATGATAAAGTAGTTGCAAACAAACCAACTCAAAATTGATAATGGGTGAAATATAACTATTATGTTGTATAGAGGGCCTCCTTCTCTCCTTATCCGGCGATGTCCTTATGATTTTAACACAAAGGTTTTTAAGCCTAAATATATAGCTATTGGTCATCACGTAGCCCACTATAGTTAAGAAACCCCCAAAAATTGTATCATGAACTAGTCTTCCTCATTCTTGTCCAATTTCTTTTGAAACTCGCAGTATGGCATAATGACATTTATCTGAAATGTTAGGCTGTGGATTTTGAAAATTCTGAAGCAGTGTTGTTTGCGTTTTGGTGCATTTGTTCGGTCGGCCTTTTGTGTTTTGGCATGGAATTGTGTTGTAGGCAAAGATTAATGTTGAATTGTCCTGTTGTCCTCCACTGTAGCCGCATGCTGTGTGAAAGTTTAAAGCCATGCATTATCAATGTTGGCCTAGAGAGGCATTGGCAATTTGCAGCATAGTCCTGATACCACTTGGCTAAATTTCATATCTACTGGATGACACATGACAGTTATGGTTTATTCAACTTCAATTAGTACGTGCCTCCACTAGGTCTTTGATTTGGAAATTCATTGGCTAGCTGTGTAGTAATAGCACTTTGGTTCACAGAACATACTTGGTTTCAATTTTTCAACTTTTATATTGCTTTCAGCTATATAGCAGTGGTTATATGTGTCAAGCTATTTTCTTCTTTCGTAGGACTCTAGTTGTGGAGATATCTAGCTAGAACAAACTTTTGTCAGAATAACCTTTTCATCAACGGACATCACAGAAAACATATTTGTTTGTTTAAACATTATATAACAAATATTGAATACACATCGTTAATATGGGATTTGTCACAAAAACTATGATCAGGGGCCCCTTACCTTTTTAAAATTGTTCTTATTAATGTGGCAAATTAAATGTAGTGTAAAAGACAATGACTAAATATTAATCGATTGTCATTTGTCTTTTGTCACATATATTATTGTCAGAACATAATTTCTACTACCTATTTAATTTACACTTGATCTTTGTTAAAATTGTATTGTGTGAATGTGTTTAGTTAGGTTAAAAACCCAACTTTGTCCTGGCATTTTACTCTTTGAAGTGTTTAGCAGAATTTTAAAAGAAACACTTAACAGATTTTGAACACAGAAATTTTATAAACCAAAGATTAAATATATATAACATCCACATCTAAAGTACATGGTTTTGTGGAATCAATCCCATTTTAGAGGAAAATGTAGAGCTGTTATTAACCTCAACAAAATATGGTGCATGTTTATTATTTTCCTGTTCTGTATCATGCATTGTTTGAAAAAAAATTCAAGTAGGCTATATTATAACTGAAAACTGCCAATGCTTACTACCTCAAAGTAGCTCCTTTTAAAAAAAACATGAATATTTGTCTCAAACAAGTTCAAAATGTCAGATATTGTAGGCCTACCTATTCACTCACAAGTACATAAATTTTTAAAAACAATCAAGTTTTGGGTTTTTTATTGTGGAAGAAACCTGTTATTGATATAAAACGTTAAAAAACAAATTTGTTTATAAAAATTTTCTTAAAGATTTTAAAGTCATTTTTCACCTAATATATAACATGCATTAGACTACATGATATTCCAATATCAGCATTATTACTTATTAGCCAGTTTCATTTGTTTTGCTATTTATGTATGGAATTTCCTTTCCAATAATCAAAATAAGGATTTTTCCACTGCACATCAAGCCCACTTCTCACATTTACCTAAGTTTACTGAACTAAAAATATGTTTGCTTGCAAACCAGGGCAAACTTTATAAGGCATAGATCATGTCCTTGTATGACCAGGCTCTGGTATTTAAATCATAGCAGGTTATTTTATGAAGTTGCAAATTCAACTTAATGAGGGCAATAAAGCAACATGTGTTTGGCCGTTTGGCCCCCTATAACCCTGGCACTGTGTTAACTTGAACAGCCCAAATTCTCTCCACTCCTATCAGTCATAATGGCCCCCTTAAAAACACACTGCTATCTCAGAGGGTTGTAGATTTCATCCCACAATGCACCAGTTTTGAGACTTTTCAGCCTCAATAAGGTCATGTGATGCCAGCATGGATTCCCACAAAAAAATCACATTCTTAAAGGGGGCCTGTCCAGGCAGTATTGGTGGCGCTTTTTCATCTTACTGTGGTAGGTTAATAAATTGATCACCCTTTCCAGGTTCCATTATATCTTTTCACACATTTTTTTTTCTTTCTGAAATAAGTCAAAAATATGAACAATATTTTTTTTAAAAAAAAAAAAACTCATCTTTTAAAACTTGTTTGCAATTGTTATATTATGACGTGGTTTATTTACCATCACCGTGCCTTCTGTTGACTACATTTTACAACGTATCGCTATTCTCCAAATTCTGCCAAGATGACAGATCCCCTTTAACACATAAAACACTGACTTTTTACACCCATGCATTCCTGTCCACAAAGCACTAGCACTTGATATTTCTGCGTTGGGTATTTGGAAATTGAGAAATACTTTGGTTGATATATCATCATTTGTAAAGTGTCATGATGATTGCTCATACAACAAATATTATATAGCCTTATGCATTTGACCAAAATTGTTTTTGGAAAGTGAAACTACAGGCAAAGTGAAGACTTAGATTATGAACAAAGTAAGAGATTGAGGAAGTTAGAAGTTTACTCTCAATTTAAGTTGAGTAAAAAAGATTCAGACAATCGAAAAAACTCCCAAAATGCAGGTACACATGGAGTCAAAATCCCATTATAGTTTGTCAATTAAAATCTGCCTGACTTTAATATTACAACAAGCAAAATGTTGCTGTTCTTGAATTGAAGAGGCATATAACATTTGTCCATACAGTTATTGCCATTCAAATTTTGGCATATTTTGGGGGGTGATTGGTAATGTATCTAAAATACATGTTAAGTCATAAGTTTACATAGGCCTACTCCATGATTGGCTATTGATAAGCCTACATCACTTGAAGTCCATATCAAGTGAAAATGAATTTAAAACAAAAGAAAGAAATTAAAGCTCAGATTAGTGTGGCAAATTTTTGTGGGGTTCACATATTTATTAGTTAAATTAAGTATGACAATGAAGTAACCATTTAATATTGCAATCATTAAAGGCGCATTTGTAAAAAATCATACATATAAAAACAACATTTTTGGCTTAAGTTAATCTCAGATGTGAATTAATACTCTGGTAAATAATATAGATGCCAAAAAAGCTGTTGTTGTCTTTGAATGGCATCATATTATAGGCTACTGCATCATTGATGCTCTGGTTATATAATTGCTGCCTTTTAAGGAAAATGCATAATGCGGACTATTTTAAAGACCTTTTTCAAAAATATTATGAATTTCAAAAAGTATTATATATAATTGGAAATATATACAAGATATTTTTATGTGGTAAACAATAGAATTGTATAGTCCGTAACCTGATATTTGTGTAATAAAATTCCAGGAAAGAAGGAAAGAAACTTGCTTCCAAAAAGCTTGAAGTCCATAATTCAGCAGTTAAAAAGAAAATGAGCAAAAACGTCGCTTGACTGGTGTTTTGCTTTGTTCAGGTGCCATATCAAGAAGCTGCTTTTTCTATTCTTCTGTTACAAGTAGATTTTTCGCCTTTTAGGTACAATGCTATTGTAATCCTTTTAATATTTAAACATGATGTAGTCTACGATCCCACAGGTTGGCAAAATAACAATGGTATAATACCAACTTAAAGGGTCATGGTCCGATCGCTAATAGCCTCGTACCCAGAACCCCAGATTTTAGCGGAAATGGTCACAAAACGTACTTTATCTCTCATTAACTCCGTGAAATCTTAGAGCGAAGGGATTTTTGGTTTGGAAGTTATGAGCGAAAATGTGCCCCCTTTTGGTCGACCAATATTAGTTTTACACAGTACTCTACGGGTTTACAAAATGGATTGAAATAACGGCGCCAAATTTTACGGATGAGATTTGTGGGGAAAAGGCCATTCTATCAAGATGAAAATTTTATATACTGAAATCGGGTCATCCCCCATTAATTGCAATGCGATCATTAAAGTTTTTCATGCATTTTAATATTTCAGCTGAACTTTAGATATTTCGTCTTGTTCACCCTTAAAGTCGATGAAGCTTGTCAATACCGTCGCTGACAAACGTTAATTAACAGTATAGTTGTCTTTGTAATGCTCTTTGAGATACCGACAAAGTAATTGTCTTTTCAGTTGGAGTGTCACCATGCAACATTAGAATTAGAATGCGAAACGGTACAATAGAAAATCAGAAATAGGCAACTTGTTATCCAATACAACAGTAGCTAATTAAATGGGTAAAGATAAGCTTTTCTGATTCCATAGCCTACCCTGGGAACACATGCAGCAAACGGGGTATCTCAGCCGTCCGTGAAAAACGTGGAACATAAATGTTGGTGATATAATAGGAGGAACAAAGTTGTAACTAAAGAGAGACTCCGGGGAGAAAAAAAATAAGGCCATTCATAGTAGATATGGGTTTATTGGAACAAACCAGAAAGGCTGAGCATCAGAGGATATCAAGTTGTGAAGAAATAGATCATAGTGCATTGTCCCATCGTATTTTCTTGGTTCTCAAAGCAGAAACTCCAATTTAATAACTCACCGAATTTTTTTAAATTGTTTTATTGTAATGTTTATAGATCTCTAATTTTGTTACGACGTTATCTTTTACAGTGCAGTGCCCTTTTGTCCTCGTTTCCACTCTGATTTCAGTAAGATGTGTAATTGGGCTGTCACCGAAAGACTCATCATCTATCACCACAGACCAAAATTTTCCACAAAAGTTACTTAACATTCTCAAAACCTTGTTTGAGGACAATTTTGTTAATATGTGTCATACTGAAACCCCCCAGTCTAAGACCCCTCACTCGCAAGACCACTTCATAATCTCGTCCCTGCCATTGAAGACCATTAATAGAAATCCTTTATTCGTATAGTAGGGTTATAATCATATCTCATCCCCATTCTAGAAGTTTGGTGAAGAAGGTTTTGAAAATGTTTTTCTAAGTTTAAGGGTGCTGATCAGAATTTTTGAGGTCCAACCTCTGGGAATATGTGGGGGATTTGTAAAATAGGGGGTAAAATAGTACAGGGGTAAATTTTCAATTAAGGTCAAATTGTTCGTCTTGCCTTATTTTAACAATGTTGGGCATTTGGGTTTCGTAATTAGGCGGCAAAATGTAACAAGGGTCTACATGGTCTAATAGGTCTATAGTATAAAACTTTGACCTCAAATCGTATACAGAGCTGTTCACCCAAAGAATTGAAATTAATTTTTTAATTTTTTAGTTTTTTGCTTTTTTTAATTAAATAGTTATAATACTTTTAACAATTGGATTTTTTCACACCCAGAATGAACTTGAACCTTATCAGGGCGTAGCCGTGATAACGAAGGTTGGAACTATACAACCTTACTTTTTAAAATCCTTATCCCAGTGGCAATTCGATGCTGGAACGTCGAAAAGACGTCGAGAGTTTTACAAAATTTACACACACTAAATTTATGTCAAAATGCAAGCGATTTGACTGTCGTTCTTAAAACGTCGATTCATTTCATTTTCGACGTAAATTTAACCGTCGACCTTTTTTCCGACGTTCAAACGTCGTTTTCGGACGTCGCTCTAACGACTTGCCCGCTGGGAATAATGAGACAAATACATTGGTGTATACATTAAACACCAATTTGACTTGATTTTCAAATTTTACCACTTTTACCCCTGTAACATATTTTACCACCCCCTTATTTTGACAAAGTTCCCCACATGTCCCCAGAGGTTGGACCCAAAAATTTCTGATTCAGCACCCTCAAATGATAGAAAAACATTTCAAACCTCCTTCCCAAACTTCTAGAATGGATTCTGGTTTGTAACCCTACTAGTAATGTCAATTTTACATTGGGGAATACCTGGCTGTTCGTAGTGTATCATTCTGCTTCTAGAGGTCGTAATGCAAGTGAACTTCTACTTGAATCAAGATTATTGCAGTATTCTCAACAATGCTTCTTCCAGTGGCGTACCGAGGCAGACGATCCTGAAGGGGCAAAATTTCAAATCGTCCCACCAGAGGGATCAAAATTCGTAAGTCGTTCCCGATGATTTGCCCCAATTCTGAATTTGAGAAATTTTCTGTAACACTGCTCTGTAATAGGAGGTGGCAAAAACACATCATATAGGTTGCAGAAAAACCAACTTTCATAGGACTTTCCACAACCTATCCTACCCCGGGGAAAGTGGTACGGTCCATTTATCTTTTTTAAATAGCGCAAGGATGGTTCTTCAATACTCATAAGCCCGTCATTCATTTGGGGGGGGGGAAGACGGATAAAGCTTTAAAGATTTTGGGGAGTTACAACTCCCGCCAATTAGGCTTAACTGGGGTATTTTCAAAAGCTTCTGTTACACGCATTTTATTCGCACGAGACACGCTTTATAATTTAAAGGATCATAATACAAGTTCCAAGGAGGAAAATTCTTTTGAAATCACATTCCTTAACAATCGCCCTCAACTGCGTACGAGGAAACTGAACACTTACATTTACATTTACACACTAATAATTAGAATGTTAAAATTAAATGACACAATTATAGCGATCACTTGCTAACAAAATGAAATTGAATGATATGTTCTGACAATTTGATTCTATTTTAAATTTGATTGAATGCCATGGTGATCGAATTGAATGCTAAAATATTTAAATTTACTGGAAAAAACCTACACTAAAAGAAGTCACTCGTATTGATCACAAAAGGGCACAAATATGTTGCACAACATGCTTGGTTTCTGAATGATTGAACGATAAAGTAATTTAGGTCAATTGTACACGCCAATTTGAGTGTGTCAGATGAGACCATTCCATATCTAAAATATTTCTGTATAAAAAGCAAATTAGTAGGTCAATTTGCAAGTCAATTTATATGACAAGTTAATATACAAAATTGAGCAATTTTTCAATAATTTCGCCTTTGTTACGGTTAACTAGTATCTAATTGACAGTTGTATTCATCCGAGTGTAAACGGCTAATATATTGCATATTACGAACGTTTAGATTCCAATCCATAAGCCAGCTATCGGGTGGTTTTATATATGTCATTCCATTATGGCATTTTACTAACTTCGCCACTGCAAGAAGACAGCGTATCGCCCTGGATATACTGGATCTGGCATGTACATCTGAATAAATGTCACGTAGCAGCCGGTTTGAAAACACTTAATGAAATTAAACACGGATAGGTTCGTTTTTAATCAGTCTATTGTATCACAAGATCGCCCTTCAAAAAGGCATTGAATTTTGCGTTGAATTAATTATGTTGTTATTTACCGCATCCTTTACTAACGGTATTATGCACTGTGCTTACTCCAAGCGTGCAATTGTTCAGCAGTTGTTCAGTAGAAGGCAAGTTAGTTGGTATCTTCGAGAGCTGTGATGAGAATAGACGGACCTTAGTTTTCTTCTCTTGGTCTGTTAGGATACCGCTTTTATGAATATAATACTGCGTGCACTTCGACGCTGCAAATATCGCTATTCATCATGAATGTAAGTAGAGATTATGACTCGACAAGTGAGAATTTTCCAACAACGCTAGAGTATGCCATAACTTCACTTCTGTGCATCACTATTCCGTTGACTCTTGCAGGAAATATTGGAACTATTGCAGCATTTTATAAAGTACGAGCTTTACGTGAAAAGCCAGGTGATCTATTCATTTTAAGCCTTTCTTGCGCTGATCTTGGAGTAGGCCTTATACTTATTTTCCATCTACCTATCCATGTTATCGGCTATTGGCCCTTGGGTAAGATCATATGTCAAATCACCGTCATCATCGGAAATACTTCTGTAATTGCCGGTATATTAAGCACCTTGTCAATAAGCTTGGATCGGTATTTTCTTATATCTAGAGACTATCCAAAATACGTAAAACTTCAATCCAAACAGCGAGTTTATCGTTTGTTGGCAGCACTTTGGACTTACTCATCAATTACTGGGTTGACAGAGTTGACGGTATGGGATATCGTCAAAAACGATGATGCAGTTTCATATTTTGATTACAGTCGAGAGTGTCGGTCGCCACCAAAACATAACCTGATTTTCTCTGGATTAGGATTTACTCTTAATGTTTTTCTTCCTTTGATTGGTATCGAAGGGCTTAGTGTGGCCTTTGTTATACTCTTGCGACGTAAATTGCAACGTCGGGCACAAGTATCAGACAATGAGTTTTCCCATTCTCAAAGTATCGGAAATGGTCAAGCTGTTCGATCGTGCCGCGTCAACCAGGCTGGCAGTGCATCTACCTCTGTAGATCTCAGAGCATCCAAGGAAAGGGGTAACCAGTTTTTAAGACCATTTCCTATTTCAAGAGCTGAAGAAGCGAGCACTTCAGTTGGCAATTCTGGTAAAATAATTGCAACCAATCCCAAGAATAGGTACGTGAAAGCTGCCGTCACTCTTGCTGCTCTTGTAATAACTTTGAATATCTGCTTGTTGCCTTTCATTATGTACACCTTGTATGTAAACCTAGTATGCCCTGTATGTAATGATGGCACCATTCGTGACTTTCTAGTTAATGTAATCGTTCCCTTAAACTCCTGTTTGAATCCGTTCTTGTATGCGTTAACCATGAGCAAAATCAGACGTTTTATAAGGTCAGCATTTGCTGATATGCAGAAGTCTCATGATAATTTGCCGTTTTCGCACCGGGAACCCATGTAATGTTATCGCTTTGTTATAAGTCGATAGAAGATGGCAAAGATATTTCAACAATCTGAAGTTTAGAAAATGTTACAATATATTGGTCGTGTGGGTAATCGCTTATCGCTTCAAATGTAAGTGGTATTTAAACAAAGTTCAACAGGGGAAATACATTATGGTGATTATCTTACCAACCCATAAGCTAGAAAAGCATTCATGTATATTTTACTGTTATATAGTATATTTGAAAATGGATTCTCTTTGTAAGTAAAATACTTATTTAATTACATTTCCGTTATTTTGTACACAACCAACCATTACGTGACATCTATTATGCCTTTTTATTCCATAAACTTGCAATTCTACACATAGATTGTCGCAAATTGTATAACATCATGTCAAATGCCTCGGGTCAGCGGTTCCGTTTTAATGCATAATATATTGATATTGTTTTTTTCACACTGTTACAAGTAGCAGGACTGACGTACTCGAGATGATTTCAATAATACTATGAAGGTATGAATTTAAGGTACAGTTGAATTTAGAGAATTCGCCCACAACAGCTTGATATACCTTGCTACCACCCAATCATTTGAATAAGTTAACTCTTGCACTGCGACGATTACTTTTGGAGGCGTGTCTCAAATGAAAATGTGTTTATCATCAACTTTTCGTACGCCATTGGGTTTTATCAAAATGTTTTTTTTTAAAGGGGGATGGCCCGGTTTAAGGATATGAAGTTTTCATCTTGATAGATTGGCCTTCACTCCAAAACCCCATCTGTAAAGTTTCGCGCCGATATTTTAATCCGTTTTGCTGCGAGAGCTAAAAACGTGATTTTATAAGCCCATAGAGCACTGTGTAAAATTAATATTGGTCGACCAAAATGGGGCACATTTTTGCTCATAACTTCCAAACCAAACATCCTTTGGCTCTAAAATTTCACAGGGTAAATGAGAAAAATAGTAGCTTTCTTCTGATACCAAAAAATTGACCACTTCCGGTAAAATATGGGGCTTCTGGGGACGAGGCTATTAGCGATCGGGCCATGGACCTTTAAACGAAGTCAACAGATGAATGGGTGGCTTATAACAGCCAAACCCATGTACATAGCTTATCAAATCTACCTTATTTACAAGAAGAGGAACTTAACAAATGTGGGAGGGCGTGATCTTTCTCAAGATCATCATGATTCACTAGTAGCTCTGATACTAATAGGCAATTGCGCCTAGCAGTCGCGCACGTCGAGATTCAATATGTTATAAAGCGCATCGTACAGGGCAAGTAAAAAATGACCCTGATTGTGTCCACCATTTTGAATTTTTAACATCTTACATTATGACACCATCTGAAAGCTTAGTTCATTATCTGTAATTTGCTGCAAAGACCATTTTACATCGGTTAGGTATAGACCGAGCTCATGTCGTTTGAAACAAGTAGTCGGTTTTGCGCTCTGTCCACATTAAAATGAACGGCGCTGTAAAAATTGATATTGACCTTTTTTTTACCATGTTAGTCATTTTACCCAATAACTTCAAAACCAAAGTCATAGTTAGTACAAACTATACATTTTTGGAATCCTTATGAATAGATGGAAAATTTTGCAAACATTTCAACTTGATTGGGGTCAAACTTTTAAAATGCTACAATGTAACCTTAACTTGGCCCCTAATGAAAAGTGTTACCACAATTGGAGAGTGCTAACTACCTAGCATTGGTATAGGGGGTCCATATTAACTACCAAAGGTGTCAAACATTTTCTGTAGTGGGGGTAAACAAACTCCTTAAATAAGGCCCCTATGATATTCTGTTCCTGCTCTATTATAATAGAGTATTAACAGTAGACACAGTGAGTCAAAGGAAATATTTTTCTTCAAGGGTTAAACGTTTTTTGCTTTGGTTGTTTACAGGAATAAGCAGGCTATCAGAAGATTTGTCTCAGTTCATGACATGATAAAATTGTTAAGAGATTACATCTCTAAGGTATTGTATAAACACAGTATACTCAGCGTCCATAAATTGCGGAAAGAACTAATGCTGAAGTTTTCTGTTAATAAATTGGAATCAAATTATAAAATTAAATTGCACTTTTTTCAAGCTGAATTCGAAACCTTTATGGTATGGTTTCACTTTGACTCCCAAGTTTCGTTGAAGGTTAAAACCATTAAAACGTGCTGATCTTAAACCAGCCATCTAGACTTTCTTATCTGGGACCTTAAATATTCTTTTACTCAGCATTTTCTTTTGTAATCTCGGGGATATTAATTTTATAATCCTGCGATTATTCTCCCATCTTCTATCATTTGTTTGACAATAATTTGGTGTTACATGTTTTTTTACCAAAAGCAATGCTGAAGACCATGTTACTCTATGTAAACAATGCATCTTTGTGTGGCTCAAAATGGACAAACATGATTTTTAAATCTCTCATCAAATTACGCATAACTTCTTCTAATAAGTCCAAATGACACCAATAAATGTTTCGGAAAGCCTGTTTATCCCTCTTTACAACCAAAGCAAACATTTGAGCAGAAATCATTCCTAACTATTTAAATTATTTCTTTCTGAAGGTTTTTTACTCAATGATTTTCTAGGCATATGAGAATCAAGAGCATTTTGTTCAGATCCTGACATTATTGTATGTTTGAGAGCACGATGAACAAAATTAAAATGCCATAAAATGGCATAGGGTCAACAATTTCTCAATGAGAATGTTTTGCCACTCTTTTCAATTGGTCAATTATTAAGGTCTGTTGATTGTTAGCAAGGAACTATTATTTATTAATAAGATATCATATGCCCCGAGGAAAACATTTTCCAATTTTAATAAAATTGCCTCTTTCTTTGCATCTGGCTTTTATTTCCTAATTCTAAACGCAACATTTAGAAGAGACTTGTCTTTTTCAAAGCAGTCGCTGACATTACTATATATAATTATGTTACTAAATGAGAAGCCAACGGAATCAATTAGATATAAAATTACATTTCTTTTGTGTTTGACACTGCAGCCCAAGACCAATATACTTAAGAGATTCGAAGAAAGTAGTCGTTTTGTAGGTGGCTTGATTATGGTGGACTTATGGTCGGGGCAAAGAATCATGCTATGCATGGTTACATCATTACTTGAATTGACCGCTCGGTATTAAAATAATCCCACGATTTCATTGGCTGATCGCTATTTAAATGAAACTATTGTTTAAGGTTTGATTTTGACACGCTATTTTGAAATGATATTTGGTGTTCACATGTATATGTTTTTCGTTTAAATACCACGAGCAGAGTTTAGTGCTGGATGCCTAAACCTGCTTCCCTCGGCCTTAATTACATGTCGCTATACATGCTATAAGACCTCTTAAATTACAAAATTTATGCTCGTATGTGTAGTATTAGAAATGAGCCCATTGTGTATTGTATATTAAAAAAGTAAAACAGTTTATTTCATTCTTGTTGGTTAAAAATGATTGGTTCAAAACGTAATAGTAGTTGAAAAGTCATTAATATTACACACCTCACTATGTAGAAGTCGCATTTCTGTTAGGGTGACTTACAATGCCCAAGCTCAAAAGCCGTAGTTCAACGATGACGTGCTTACATAGCGAAGATTTCAATGGTGCGGAAAATGGTACCTTTAACCATCGTCCGACGGGGGGGGGGGGGGAGGTGGTTACCCCCCAAATGATGATTCCGTGTCACACAAAAACGCAAATGAATATGATCTAAGGCTTTTATATAATTGTAAGTTTATCCTTTGCAGTCATTTTAGCGAAAAAAACTTGGAGGTACCACCTTCAGGGAGGCCAGGGTGTCCCGTCAAATTCGGAAGGTGGGGGGGGGGAGCGGAGTGGTTGCCACCTTCCTATACTTTACTGCGTAAAATGCCGAAAATGGTACTTTTGTTACTTATGATGCTACTGTAAGCAACTACTGACAAAATTTGTATTTTTATCTTTTTTTAGAGTAATAACATGTTTATGCTTAATTTGGCACCCATCGTTGTCAAGTAAATACCAATTTTGCTTGCATGAATGGTGAAAACGGTCGAAACCCCTTGATTTAGGAGATTTGCTTACAAATATTATAACGTTAAAAATAAACTGTTATGACGTCACTGTGACGTCATATTGTTTAAACTTGATATGTTTGTACTTTATTTGACGAAAGGACATGTAGCGACGCACTGATACAAAACAAGATGTTTGTCCCTTAATTACGAAACAATCAGGGGACCTTCCCCCGGTCGTGAATGTAGCAGTAAACCCCTTAGTTGGACGACGGTTAAAGCTCAAAGTCTGTTGGAACGTCCTTCAGTTTCTATCTGGAAGATAACGTTATCCAGCAGCTCATCCGATAAGGTTCCGTTGGTCCCTGATGAGACAATATTTTGCAGCTTTGGCAAATAACAGTCCTGGATGCAATATTCACTCCGCGAATCTTTCTGTCGCAAATGTCCACAAAGCAGTGTCCTTTGATTCCAAAAGATTCCATGTTTCAAAGACGGCAGCGGTATTGTGCTTCTTTTGAGCAATTATACGCGGTAGCAAAATCATTAACTTTGAATCTTGATATCTATACTGCTAATGACTGAATTGGTTGGCCGAGTTTTTATGTAGGAAAAGACTCCGTGCATAACCCAAATATGGCCTATTAAATCTCAATACATCACTACAAAATACAGTCCATTATTTCACATTAAGAAAATACACTCATGAGATCATACTAGAGTTACGCATTATATATATATATATATATATATATATAGATATATATATATATATTATATATATAAATATTATAATATTACTTTTTTTTTACTGTTGCAATTAAGAATTTGATACATTTTCAATCAAATCATTTCAAAACATGAAATATTGACTGCTGTTTTACAGAGGGTTATTCACTTACAACACCAATATTGTCTTACAAAGCTTTTATATCAGTTAGTACGAGTCTGTGATATTCATCATTCATGTATTAGACATTAGACACATTTGTTGATTTTATTCTTATGCGTATGTTATTTTAATGTATAAAAATATCTGCATTCTTCCGATGGTCTGATCACTTGAGTGCAAATTGAAGAAATTCATATTTTGTGAAAATGCGTCAATGCCGCTTTAATGATATGACAGGAATACAGCAGGATTTTCAATGTGTTGGAAAACCCTCACCCGGCAGCGAAAAACAGCCTTTAATAATTTGTCATATCTCTGGCTTGCGTGGGCGATGGGCTTTTTGTCATGGGATTTTCCCAATTCATATACAAAAGAGTAAATAATATCGTCCATGAAAATTATTTTTTTTAGGAATATGAGTTTGTCTGCTTGCACAACTTTGTTTGGAATATAGAAATAAAGCCATGGACGTCATAAACACAAAAGCATGGTTGTGAGCTGGTTTCAAGGACAGCTATTATCTTCATAGATCATAATTGCAAATCTAGCTCAGCGAAATCTAAAGGCGAGCATAAGAGGGTGGATACGCTGCCAGTGTTGCCAGTTGTGCATCTTTGCTCTTTAGGTATATTCTTTTCAGATTGCAATCATCATTGAATTTGGAAAATTACGCGCACTTGGACAAATATTAGCCAAAACAACAACAACAACAACAAACGCATAAACCATGTTGTTTATTCCGTTAAGGTTTCCGAATTCATAAGTGTGTCAGAAAGTAGTGGGTCACCTTACGGAAACAGCCGAATATTCGATGACGAATGTTTTGACGTAAAAACGTATTCGACATCAAATCAAAAAGGTACATATACAGGAACAGAAAAAGTGAGTGCTCTAGGACAGTTGACATGAATTGAGCGTTCCTATGATGGGGAGTCCCATCGGTCAACTGTACTGCACGCATGCACCCAATAACCTCGTCTCCAAGGTCATGGTTCTAAATAAACTGGCCTGAACCGCACGCATGCACCCAATAGCCTCGCCTACAAGGTCATGGTTCTAAATAAACCTGCCTAACCTCATGTTCGAAGTTCCCATGCACCCCCTTAAAACTAAATTCTAACATGATTTTTAGAATCTTTTACGACATCTCCTTAAAGAATTTTGAAAGTTGTTCGAGTTAGTTGAAAAATGATTCGTCTCATCATAAGGAATCAGAAAATATATAGTTTGGCATATCTGCGATGTTTAGTTACAGAGATATGGGTGAAAATGTGATAAAGGTCATTGAAATTATGATTGGTCTTTGTACAGGGGCCAAATTTTCAAAATGCTTCAATCTTGACAAAATTGGTGTCAAATTGTTGGTACGGTATGAGCATGAGCAATTTGGAAATGTACAGTTTCCATGATCTAGGATCTTCCGTTTTGGTATATTGTTTTTAGGAAAGAGACGAGTAGTCCCCAATTCCCATACAAAACTCCTTTCTGAATACAAAAACACAGCATGTTGTATTTTACCATAAATTACAAAAGGACACTCAAGAACAGGGGGTAGGACACGATCTGCTCGATTTGGGTATTGGAGATTTCCAAACGGTAATTTGGGGGAATTGCTAGGTGCATTTACTATGGCAGTCTCGGTTCCAGTGACATTACAAAATCATCTCTTAAACCTTTGTTCAAAAAATCTTAGTAATATCATGATAATTTAGGGAAAAATATTGATTTCAAAATCAGTCGGGGTTAGTGAATTAACCCCGCAGCAAAATAGTTTAATTTCCAATAACGGTCATTTAGTTTAAATATTCGTGACCAGGCCTAGTCTTTAGTCAAGTCTGTGTGTAACAGTTCGATATGCGTAAGAGCGCCCTCCTACCGTTAAGTCTTTGAAACAGACTAGCACCCGGAAGTTGATGCCGTTTTGAATTCGCTGTTGCTGTTAGGTTGCCATTATGGCTACTGAAGGTACTTTCTGGACATGGTCTAAGACAAATAAAATCTTGGAACGCTCTTGAAATGCGATACTACATGTTTTTTCCAAGTATACTATTTGTGATTGCAATCAAATACTTCACTGCAAAAATCACAAGAAATCAGACCAATCTTTGTATATTCTTTATTAATAATGTACAAGGTCCATTAGTTTCATCAATTAGCGTACAGCAAAACGATGGCTCTTTAAGCAATGTTGCTTATAAGACGAAAAGGCATTTTTTTTATCAAATCTTAGAAAGTTATTAAAGTTTAACAGTTCCGTTGTGATATATATATTAAATCACTCTTTTGGATACCATATATGCACCAGCCAAATGGTTTTATTCCATAGCTTTTTTTCTCCCTCCCTCGTATAAATAACAAGGTCAGATTTTATAGATCTGAGCTTAATTTTATTGCCGCCTACACTCAACATCATATCTATTAAATTTGTATGAAAGAGGTCGTTCTTTTATGCTGGCGGGAAGTTATTTGCTATCCTCATATCACTTAAATTCCCGGGGGGGGGGGTTCCTATGGACCCTCAAAATTTGTTTTCGCGCTGGCCGTTTTACGCGTGGGATTTTTCGCCGATCTTTTGTAATTGTCTGACTTTTAAATGCGCTTCTTTTCATACCAAAAAATTAAAATCGGCCAAGCCGTTAATGAGTTAATTAGTAAGGGTCCCATGGACCCCCCCCCCCCCTTGGGCACTAACACAAGTCATCTGAGAATATTTTTAAAAATCAAAGCACCAAAGCAATTTTTTAGCTGATATTATGTTCAACAAACAATTTCATCGTGGACATTGCTAAACCGTAACTGTACAAAGTCTATGGGAAAATGACGTGTATTTTGCAACACCCGTTAAAAGTACAGGATTCCCTTAAACTTCAAGTTTTATGTTAAATATATGTAACGTGGGTCTTCTAGAGTAGAAATCAAAATAAAATAAGAGCGAGTAGAACGCATAAAGAGATAGATACAAGAATCCATCTGTATCCGAAGAGGAAATCAAAACATGAATGGGGAGGAGTAGACCATGTCGTGCGGGCTGTTTTATTTTTCAACATAACCTGAACAATATTGGACAGAAATAATCATTCTCCGATAACTTAGCAGAAATTAAAGCCAACTGATTTTACATATAATGGAGCCGTTTTTGAAACAATCAAATCACTTCTTACAATTGTCTCTCTAAATGTAATAAAGGCCCATCTTTAAGGGGGAAATCTTGGAGAAATTTACCATCGACGCTCTTCTATTTTACATTTGAGAGATTGTGGTATTCGTGGGACTGCCTTAGATTGGTTTAAGAGTTACCTCACCAACATATCCTGATTCACAATATTTCAAATCTATTCATTTTAAACACTAACTGCAGAGTCTGGCAGGCTAGGTCTTTCAAATTTTATTTGAAAGACAAGGATTTTCAAGTATTTTTTCACCTTGCATCTTCTGCCATGAGACCACAACACCCTCAGAAATCAACTTGCTCACCCAAAGACAAATGGGAGCCTCTCAATACAACCCATGCAGTCTACATCATTCTTTGCAAGAACTGTAACCAGAACGAGTACATCGGAGATTGGCAGAAAGTTTCGCACCCGATTGGATAAAGCACCGATTGGATACCGATTCGCACCGTTTGGATAAAGCTGAGGTGGATAAAGCGAGCAGTAAAGTGACCACCCGGGCAGGCTGAAAGAAATCGCTATCCAACATCTGTAATCGTGTAATAGATTGCGTATAGAGGCAAAAGGTTGTAGGCACGGGGAAAAGATGGATAAACGATGGACAATATTATCTCACATTTTTATGGGTTTCTAGTGAAAAACCCAACTGGTAACTTCGAAGTCGGTAGAAAAAGCAGCTTCGTGAGTTGTCAACGCCAGTCTTCACCCAGTGTTGAGAAAGGAGCAGCCTAAACGTACAGAGTAAGTGAAAATATACTTTGGATTAGTTTGATGAACTTATTTCAACTTAATAATTTAAGCTCATACTACAATCACTTCCATTCTTTACAAATAATTTTGGCGTTTGTTGAAAAGTGAAAGAAAAAGTATAATATAGGATGGCTGACCTTGTCCTAGTGTAAGTGAGACAATGAAGGCCAATGTAAAAAAATAAAAATATTGCATATCGGAATTTCACTTTGTTTTCTTTTGTACTTGAATAAATATGGCCTTGACAATTCCAAATTCAGGAGCAGTTATTATATCAATTGAAGCCATATTCGTGACGGTGCACTCTGCAGCGTTCGTGACCGTGTTCCCTGGGGTGCAGGTCGATGTTCCGACGTGTCATTTGTCCGAACGGTTTTTGTTCCGAAAGGTTATTACTCCGACAGGTCTTTATTCCGAAAGGTATTTACTGCGAATGGTAATTTCTCCGAAAGTCTGTTTCTCCGATGGGTAAATTAATCCGAACGGCAATTGGTCCGAAAGGTCATTATTCCGAAATCTAAAAAAGGGTCATTGCTCCGAAAGGTTTTTATTCCGAAGGGTCATTACTCTGAAAGGTCGTTTCTCCGAATTTTCGGAATATCGACCTTTCGGAATAAAAACCTTTCAGAGTAAAAAACCTATTTTCTTCATTTCATAGGATTTTACTCCTAAAGGTCATTTACGGTTTTTTCGGAATTTTTAGACATCATTTTAAAGTTAAAGGGATAACCCGATTTAAGTGTATAACGTTTAATCTTGATAGAATGTCACTCACCCCAAACCCCATCTTGAGTTTTGCGCCGATATTTCAAGCCGTTTTGATGTGAGACCTAAAAAACGTGATTTTAATATGTAAAATTAAATATTGGTCGACCAAAATAGGGCACGTTTTCGCGCGTAACATCCAAAACCAAACATCATTTATCCCTAGGATTTCACAGGGTAAATGAGAAAAAAAACTTTCTTCAGATACCAAAATTTGACCACTTCCGATAAAATCTGGGGTTCTTGGGACGAGGCTATTAGCGATCGGACTACACTTTACAACAAACTGTAAATTTTACAGTATATGCACTGTAAAAAATTGTGGATAGGCCTACTAAGTTAGGGTGTTCGTCAGTGCTTTTTTATTCTCCACACATTCACATCTCTGTAATAACTCACAAAATATATATGTTTTTTAAGCGTTTTGATTAAATTATTTTTTACAGTATACTGTAAATTTTACGGTAATTTGTTGGCAGAATTGCTGCCAGTATTTTTACTGTAAAATTTCCAGTATTTTTTAAGTGTACTTAAGTTTCTTTACACCTGAACTCTGTAGCGTAGATATTGTGTTCACCGGATTAGTTACCTCCACGACGATGAACAAAGAAGCGATGCCATCAACACGCATTTCCAGTCGACAAAAAAGTTTGTGCACAAAAGATTATGGGGACTGGCTTCATCGCTGCTGTTCGTTGTATGTATACTGTAGAAGTTTACTTTAGCTGCAGATCAAAACTCGCCCGGATTCCCTTTGTAAGCAAAGTTATTTATATTACAATGTTACATCACAAACTAAATATAGCCCATTCAATTACAGCATTTTCCACATTACATCACTTAAAATATTTTAGTATGTAGCAATACCCTTTTAGTGCTTTATATCTGGAAAATCCCCCGCTATTTATAGCAGAGGTTTTCAGAAAGATTTCTAAGCATGTAAATATATCACTTTTCCCTCAAAATAGCAGTAGGGGAATCCCACTTTTTCCTGTAAAGCGTAAACAATTTAAGCGGTTTCCCGAATTTCAAATTAAAATAAATCTTAATTATCATGTCTATTATTTCAAATGTGACATGTCATACCTGAAAATTTGTATTGCCGACCACATTTGTTTTTTTTTTATAAAAGTCGTCAGATTTATGAGAAATCATACTTTTTTCTGCCGCGCATGAGAGAACATACTAAATCATTATCTAAGGGCACTTTACGTAATATTTGCAATTGCACTTACACAACAGCGTTTCATCTTATACGTTCCAGCGATATTAGAAATCTAGCATTTTGCCATGTTTTCCAAACAATTGTTTATATGCGTGACGTGCTGAATAAAAATATGATAATGGCTCTATACATATCGATCAAGAAAATGTAGCCTCATTCAAGTACACGTATACAGTCCGCTTTGTGTTGTGTTGGTGCGAATAATAATTATATTAGTTTGGCTTTAAAAGTGTGAAGATACCCAATGGCTTTATTGAATTCGTGACTTTAATCATAGAGTTACCAGAGCCTACCCATCTATTGTATGTCTCATTTTAATTGATTTGACTTTCAGTTTAGACAAGACGTGACTAGTTCTCTATTTTAGCATCACCACAAAGTGCTTTTTCATGCAAGCTCAAAATCTTTTGTATGTAATGAAACAATATTCAGACAAAATAAAAGTTAGTCTTGATACAACGTGTGAAGTATTGCTATTGTACGATTTCTAAGCAAAACCTTTTAAAAGTTTACCTTAGTGCTAGTTCGGTAAGACAACATCAGAGTTTTAATGCATTGTCCACTAGGCATAAGCTTCCTGATCAATAGCAATGGTGTGCAAATTCACTGGCAACACACTGTGCTAATGTGGGCAGATGTCATTATACCTAATGGCTAAAAATTGCGCAAAACATGCACCTTTATTGTTTCCAAATATCGAGAACGAATTAAGTGAGAATATAACTGCATTAAAGGGTTTGCACTCCCGTTAGTGCATGTAAGGAGGGTCGCATGCATAATAATACACCTACTTTTAAAAAGGATTTTTTAGATTGAAGTAGTAAATTGCATCGTGGTAAATTCAAAGACACCAACATTAAAGAAATAAAAAAACTTAATTAGCACTTTACCTGGACCCGTGCTAGGGAATTTCCTGGGCCTCGCACACCAAGGACTTTAGCGGTAAAGATTGCCCGGTTGTGACATACTGTCAACAATCAATCAATCAATCAATCAAACTTTATTTCCATTCACTACACATTATAAAAACAAAACAGTGATATGGAGGAGCAGAGCAAAAGGCCAATTAGGCCCGAAAGCACTCAACCCCTTAGAACACACAAGAAACAGGACATCTATTCCAAAGAACAAGAAACGAAACGGGACACCACAAGAGACATGCTCCCAAGATTATCAATTATTATATTGAGAGATAAGATTTTCTTTAAATTGGTTTTGAAAATGTTTTACAACACACTTGTGTGGGCAGACCAGCCGATATAGGGTTACAGTTTCATTGAAAAAAAACAGCCTATAGGCGAGACATTATGTCTAGAAATCAAGGGCAGGTTCCGGCCAGAATTGCCTATGTCTCGCTAGCTTTAACAATGGTTCACCTTCATTTAAGAAATATAGCGTTCACCGAACGCATGTGTTGTCTGCCGTCGCGGTTTGTGAATGGGAATAAAGGTCACATGAGGTCACCAAGGTCACATGAGGTCACCAACATGTGGGTCACTACCCAAGGACCATTGTATCCAAGTGTCATGAAAATGTGCGCACATATGTGGAACAGCGGGTAATTATGTTTGGGGTTAACATTTTGGTTCAACATTTTTACCGATGGTTCGGGTTAGCGCAGTGGGTCTTCCTCGTTCGCACCACTGTGGTCCCAGGTTCGACCCTCGATCGGGCCTGCGATTTCATGTGCGTTTGGTTTCCAGCCCATACTTGGCCTCGCAGGTTTTCTCCGGGTACTCCGGTTTCCTCCTGATTCTAAAATTGGGCTTTCTTCCCTATCGTGTATATGATAAAGTGAATTGAAATAAAGTATCTTAGTGGCACTAAAATCAGAGATGTAAGAGGGCCTGAAGAGAAAAGCCTGAACAGCTTAAGAAGTGCGTGAATTTAGGCTAAAAGCCCCCAAAACGGGCTGAAAATAAATAAAATTGCGGAAATTTTGAGTAACTGAAGGCCTGAATTCAGGCTATAGCCTGAAAACTTACATCGCTGTAAAATGACACGATAGTGTTGATGTGTCCTTAAATACTAATACCTCCTCCTCCTCAGACAATATCGAGTTACACACACTACCCTATGTGCAATCCCTATGTGCCGCTTGGTTCGTTGACGACACAAAACTAGGAGCTACTAGGGGCAAAATTGATTTTAATGATGCGTCAAAATGAAGGAAAAGATTAATTAGTGTCCGCAATTTCTACTGCATTGATTCACCCAGACTTATTGCTTTAATTGGTAAGCATGAACGGCCATAGAACCATAATAATACGTTTGTGAAAGATTGGTCGTGAGGAAGGAAAACAGATTTGCCCCTGCATGGAAAATCATACCCTTCTGAAACGGTTCGTCCATTTCTTTCGTTTCCATTCATGAACCCCCGTTCCAACCAATCACTGTGCCTTGCCGTGCTTCTGTCCATCGCAAATTTTCGGTCCCGATTCATAAACTGTCTGATCACGATTGAGTGGTTGTTCTGTTCTGACAAAAAATTTCCCTCCCGCCTCTCCCTACATGTAATTTTGGATTTTTTGCCTTTTTGGCATATTTTAGGATCTTGGCGGAATTTTTGGCCATTTATTATATTCTAAATTCTAAATTTGTGTAAATTTGCTAATTTGTGTAAATTTTGTTTAACTCTATTTCAGGTAGTTAGGAAGTCCAGCCTAGGGGCGAAATTCTACTCCAGGTTTGGAACTACAATTACTAACTTGTTAAAATGTGTCATTCATGTATCTTCATTTCCATATTTATTCATCGTATTAAATTAATTTAAATTAGCATTGACAATTTCCTTTCTATATAGATCACAACTTGGACCGAGATTCCAATTAACATTTACCACTGGTTTAAATTGTACATTCTCCTTACTAGATCTGCTATCTGGGGGGGGGGGGGGGTTTTTTTTTTTTTTTTTTTTGTTTAGAGTTGCAATTTAACATTAAAATTTCTGTGTATTATTGTATATTCCTCCATACTGGAACTGCTGTCGGGGGGGGGGAGACTTGGTATTTTAGTCAAGTTTCGGAGTTGCAATTTAACATTAAATTCTGTTTAATATCGTATATTCCTCCTTACTGGATCAACTGTCTGGGGGTGACTTGGTATTTTACTAAGTTTCGGAGTTGCAATTAAATGGTTACATAAATATTATTAAACATTAAGTACTAGTATTATTTTGTCAATGCGTTTACAATGCACATAGTTAAGTAATTGATGGGATGTGTTTAATAAATTACACACTCAGACATCGCTACCGCAATTTGTGTCGGTCCAGATTTTTCTGTCTAGGGGTAAAGCACAAATATAAATATCTTGTTTGTTAACATGTTTTATTACCATAGGTTTCTGTGTGTTTGTTTGTTTTATTTCTTCTTTTGCCTGGGTTACTCATTCAGTGGATGTCATAAGATATCCTCTGTTCTTCCATGAGGCCCAGGGGTCACATATAAAAATACATAAAAACACATCAAAATTATAATAATATTAACATATAATTAATTACAACAAACTATAATAAGATTAAACCACATCAATACATATAAAATTGGTAAACTTAGCAATGTAACAAATCCATTAACCATATATTAAAATTATCAAATTAATACCTAGATCAAACTTTACTATACAATTGATATAAATACTAAAGTAGGCACAACATAATATATGGTATGTTTAAAAGAGGGAATTATTACCAACAATCAAAAGTATTGAAATAAATTACAAACATCTTAAGATTTACTACATGTTCATGTTTCAAAAATTTAGTTTTATACAATATAGCATCCAAGGACTAAAATACATAATAAAACCCTCTAGCATTAAAAATTAACAAAAATCTAAAAATAGTGACTGTGGCTTAAACTGACTTGAGAGATATCCAAAATATAAAATATAATAAATATACATACAAGTTATTGATGAATTATAATGAGTATATTGCAGATTCCAAAAGGAAAAAATAAATACAAGTAGAATATTTAATATTACAAATTTAAAAACCTATTTTTAAAAACTGAAGTGCTGGTCGGTAGGGGATATTTCAGATTTGTTTGAAGACTATTCCACGCTTTGGCCCCCCTGAACAGGAAAGAACGTCTTCCGGCTTCAGTTCAAGGTTTGTAATTTAGAGCAATATTACCTTGAGCGCTACCCCTTGTATTGTAAGTATGAGTATTTCTAACCAGTGTAAACATGCCATCAAGACCACCAGGGACAAGTCCAGCTAGGCATTTGAAGACAATGACACATAAGTGGTCATGTCTAAGATCACTTAAAAGCTTCCAGCCGAGCTTGTTCCTCACAATCGAAGATGGCGTGCGCACAGGAACTTTGAGGATAGCTTTCCCAGCACGATTTTGAAGACGTTCTATCCTGTTCTGGAGTGTGTAATTGCAATTACCCCAAACAACATCACAGTAATTTAATCGAGGAAGCACGAGAGCCTTGTAAATTGTGTTCAAGTCACTGACTGAAAGCCATTCTCTAATTCTATAGAAGAGTGACCTATGTATTTGAGAAATTTAAACAACAAATTTTGATTTATTTGTGTGAGGTTCTCAATGCATTGATTGATCCAGTATGAGGCCTAAATACTTACACTGACTAACACTGTCAAGAAGATCACCATTCAAAGATAAACAAAGATTTGGAGATTTACTTATGTTACGATTTGAGCCAAACAACATGGCTTTGGTCTTTTTTTTTGCATTTAGAGTGAGTTTATTTCTTTTCATCCATAATGCGATTTGAGATAGATCATAATTGAGCCGAGTATTTATATTGTGAACATCGTTTGAGGCAAAAAATGGCAGTATCAGCATAAAGATTGATTTTTGTTTCATTAGAAACCACCAATGGGAGATCATTTATATAAATTGTGAATATAATGAACACCCATATGATTTTTTAGGGACAGCAGATAAAAGTATGTGAACTCTTGGTGCGCCTTTGATTGATCAATTCAATGAATTTAATGTTGTCATTTTCAGTTGTCATTCACTATGAGCTAGTAATAGCTCAATTCCCTGGGCACAGTTCAGTAGCTTTCATTCAGCCATGTATTTAGAAAATATACCCCCTGGTTTTTGGGTATGATATATGATACCAGGCCACACAAGGTCAGTTCATTCACTGTATGTACAAGTACACCCACTGAACTGTTTTCCTTGGTGGATAGCATATTGTAACTCATAGTGATTGTTACGGTATCGCATGGGTCACAAGGTCACAAATACCCGTTAAACACAAACAAATAAGCCCAGTGTACAAATGATCTGAAATTTTTATAACAACTGTTTTTTCCTATATCTTACCAAGTAACTGCAGGAAACCTTATTTAGAGCCATTAAAAAAATAATATTTAAATTAGTTATACCATATTGGAAATTTTTATGAAATATTAGGAACAAGCGGTTTTATGTGTGTGCATAAAACAATGGCATTTGAATATGATTGTGACTATTGGGCAAAATTATCTTAATTATATTATCACTTAAATTATTTCCTGTGCTTTTTACTTAAACCTTTAAAATATTTCATTAGGTCTTTCTTCCTTAAGTGATTCGCAGAGCCTAACCCCAATTCAGTCACAGAATCGTAAGAATTGAACTTTCTTACACAACCAGCAGGTGATACGTAAAATGGGTTGCGAAGGACGCCATTCCTCTTTTAAATGATACACACGTGCAACAACGTTATGCTTGTTCATTGGATCCGGTGTGAACATTCTTAGTTGCTCAAAGACGACAAAACGTACGAATGCACTACTCTCCAGTGCAGTGTTTTATTCGTTGAACGTACCATTCTTACACTTTATTCCCCCTTTAACTTAATAATGGAGAACGGTTCGCTCTTAAACCAGACAACAACGTTCCCAGACAACATTGACGCTAGTAAGGGCAAATCTATTCTCTTATCAATTCTTATGCCGTGTTTTTGTGTAACCATTGTATTGAATATACTCGGAAACATTGGAACCATTTGTGCATTCGTCAAGGTTAGTTCACTTCGAGAAAAACCAAGCGATTTACTGATTCTCAGCCTATCAGTAGCAGACTTGGGAGTTGGATTCATACAAGTTATGTTGTTCCCCGTTTTTCTCAGACAGTGGCCTTGGGGTAAAATCGGTTGCCAAATTAATGCGTGTCTGGGAAATACTTTCGTCATTGCGGGCGTATACACCACATTATGCATCAGTATGGATAGATTGCTGTTAATATCTCGCGAATACCCGAAGTCATGTAAAGTTTCAGTCAAAGGACAGAGTTTTCACAGCCCTATGTTTTTAGTCATTTGGTCGTATTCTATACTTTTTGCTGGTATTGAATGGATTTTATGGGACCGTGTAAAAGTGCCTGGCCTAGGGCGTGATCCGTTTGAATACAACACAGTCTGTCGTTCGCCACCAAAACACACATTTCTGTACTCCATTTTAGTGTTTGCAATCACCATTTTCCTCCCTTTATTGTTGATA